>MU269996.1:1228763-1401014 GCA_021432705.1 Caranx ignobilis
TTTTAGAAGGCACAAGGAGGTCCCTTCGCTCCCAATCATCCATGGTGAGGAAGCAGAGAGAGGGGGACCATGATCACAGAAGACCTAAAATATGGTTATGGTTATAACAAACTGTACCACTGCATGGTACGCTAACTGCACAGGAGAGGACAGAGAATCCCTCAACCGAGTCATAAGATCTGCTGAGACAGTCACTGGACTTGCCCTGCCCCCACTGGACAACATCTTTGAGATCCACCGAGTGAGCAGGAGGAAACATGTTGTTAGCATATTGATGAAGATGCTGTCAGGGTGTTCAAGGGAACGTGCTACCATGTTCATGGATTTAGGGTTAGGGTTGTTAGCATGTTTATGAACTTTATGTTAGCCCCAGTGAACATGATGCCAGCCTATTAAGGAACATGTTGTTAGCATGTTGATGAAGATGTTGTTAGCATGTTAAGGAACATGTTGTTAGCGTGCTGCTCAGTGTGACAGACTGTGGCTAAATCTGATCAGTCAGCCCCCCCCCCCCCCTTCAGCCAGCACAACTGTCCTTTTTATATACTTTTTGTTTAACCCTTTGATGCACAACATGGGACTGAGTTTTTATGTGCTATATCTTTGACCTTTGATCTTTGAACTTGATCATATAGTATTCCAGGAATTCCTTAATTAACTTGTTTTTGATCATAAAACATCCTTATTTCATTTTTTACTTTTTGAATAAAAACACATTTTGTATCACTACCCCACTAATGCACACATTCATTTTCAATGCGAGTGCTTCAATGCCATATGTGAAATCAATGTATTTTCTCATTTACTTTTTTTAGCACACATAATCTTATTTACTTGTTTTACAAATATTCCAAGTTTACCTAAAGAAACATACTTGGAAGATTCAATCATAAAATAAGTTGATTTCAAAAGATACAGCAAAGAAACACTCAGCATGAAATCACATATAAAATGAATGTGGGTCATTTTTGACATTGTGCATTAGAAGGGGTGTGTATATGTTGTGCATCAAAGGATTAAACATGGTGCCATATTGGACACCTTTAACTCTTATTTTCTGAAGACATGTTTTAAGATACTTGTGTGTGAGTATGTGAAAGTGAGTATTGTTTCTTAGCGGCTGCACCAAGCAAATGTTTTTGTGTTCTGCACAGTGACAATAAAGTCTTATCTTGCCAACACTCACACACAGAGGAGAGTGAATCAGTTTTACCTTTTCCTGCTGCAGAGAGACAACGACTCCATCACTCCAACTCTGATACTAACGTGATTTGACTGACTGGTCTGACTGGTCTGACTGGCCTATCTGACTGGTCTAACTGGTCTGACTGGTCTGACTGGCCTGTCTGGTCTGACTGGTCTGACTGGCCTGTCTGGTCTGACTGGTCTAACTGGTCTGACTGGTCTGACAAACTCATCCCCTCTCTGACTTTGTTTCTTCAGTTTTTCCACTGAAGAAAAAATTCAAACCAGCCACACATTTTTATCTCATCAAGTTCAAACAAACAAGTCTGCTACTTCCTCTCTGTACCATCACAATAAAAGCTCTCTGTTTTTTTCCCCCTGTGCATTAACTTGTTTCAGAGCAATTACAGCTATGGAATCATCACTGACTGTTGTTTGTTGAAGTGTCAATCAGTAATATAATCAATAACCAATAATAAAATCTACAGTTGATCACTGATACAGAGACACCAGGCTTTTACTGTGGAGCACACTCCTTCATTTCCCATGTTGTAGAGCTGAACTTGGTTGGACTCAAGTTTCACATGTGTTTGTCATTAACGAGGAGGGGGGAGCGTCTCCATGGCAACAAACCAAATTCCATTCAAAACCTGGTGATTTAAGATTCTGCTTCTTCTGTTTGTTGTTAAAATCAAATGTCAAATAGTTTGTTTCTGGTTTATTTCTGCTGAAAGTTCTGGACCCCTGTGTGTCGATGAACATGTTGTTAGCATGTTCAGGAACATGTTCTGACCGTATTGAGCAGGGTTGGGAAACTTTCTGGCTTAGGAGCCACAATGAGTCTGAACATGTTGTTAGCACATTGAGAAATATGTTGTCAGCCTGTTCATGGACTTGTTCGCGTGTTTAGGAACTTTATGTTAGCCCGTTAGTGAACATGTTGTTGGTATGTTGATGAATGTGCTGTAAGCGTGTTCAGGAACATGTTAGTGTGCTGGTCAGTGTGACAGACTGTGACTAAATCTGATCAGATTAACACCCTGACTCTCTCGCTCTGTCTCTGTGGGAGTTGGTGTCTCTCGCCCGCTGCAGATGGTCTCTCACTCTCTGAGGATCTCAACCCATCATGAAAAATTAAAGTAAAAATTTCCTTTTGTGATTTTTCTTCCTCATCATCATCATTAGAAGATCCAATCTCATCTGGAGGCAAAAAACAGTCAGGTGAGTTTATTGATTATCAATATCAATGACTGATCAGTGAGAATAGTTAGAATCTGCTTCCATGTAAAACGGGGAAATGAGCTCAACTCAGCACTGGGGCTGGACCCGTGGGTGTTTGTGTCGTGTCATGTGCCCCACTGGAGATGTAAAATTTTTATGATCATTTTTAAGTCGTATGATAATGGGTTAGGGTTATGATAATGAACCTGAAGGAATACTGATCTCTGATCCATTCATGTTTGTTGTGCTGTTTGAACTTCATCTTGTTAATGAAGTCACAATCACACAAAAGACAAGAGTCACATCACAGATGTCAACATTTTATTCACAGAGAGGAAGAAAATCTTTCCAGTCTGTGACACTGACAGTGTGGATACGAGGTTCTCTGGCAGTGTGTAGATCTGAGGTTTTCCTGTGACACTGAGCTGTATTTAATCTCAGGCAGATTAACGTGATGCTGAGGAGAAAAGACACTGAGAACTTCAGAGAACCACAGAGCAGCTGGTCTGCTTCATTCTGCTGGCCGGGTCTATAGCTCAGATCTGCTACTGTGAAGGTCCTATACTTCTCTAAGGTCACTGATGAGGTCATGGAGGGTCAAGTGGTCCATGTTCAGATTCAAAAGTCATTGAGGAGACAGCTCAGGTTCTGAGACGTCATTGAGAAGTTTCCAGGAGTCCTAGGGAAGGTTTTGTGGGTTCTTACTCGAGTTGTAGATGATTTTGAGGATGTTTAAACAATTTTCTTGAGACAATCTTCTAGTCTTAGTTTAGCGTAGCGTCTTTAGCGTAGTAGGTTTATTTCAGAGGTTGTCTAGACGTTCTTAGTTCTGGATGTTCTAGACACCTTCTTAAAGAGGTTTTATATAGGAGATATATAGGAGGTTCTTGGTTCAATGAGGAAGTTGGTCACTGAGGAGGTTTTATGGATAATGTGGGAAGGTCAGTGAAGAGGTTGTACAGGTCCACAAGAAGGTTCCTGTGGATTTTTTTTTTTTTTTTTTGGGGGGGGGGGGGTCTAGAAATCCCCTGTTAGATATTCCTTGAAGAGATTCCACAAATACCTCAGTCTGTGTTTTCAGGATGATGCTGAACGACCGGTGGACCATCATGAACAACAGCAGCTCAGAGCTTGACAGCAAACGACCAAAGAAACACAAGGTAACACCTGATAGGTGCTGCTACAAAACCACAGACTCTGTGATGTCATGATGCTGTCCTGGATTCTGAGTGGGTCATCTGGACCTGGCTTTAATGAAATATTGTAGATATTTTGGATGGGGTTAGTATTAGCATTAGCCACAGACAGCTCAGAGCTGCTGTGTACTGCCAGGTCTGTGATCTAAAATCAGGACAGATCCAACATCAGAAGCCCCAGATCAGAAGCCGCAGGTCAGAAGCCGCAGGTCAGAAGCCCTAGGTCAGAAGCCCTAGGTCAGAGGCCCCAGGTCAGAACCCCCAGGTCAGCAGCCCCAGATCAGAAGTCCTAGGTCAGAAGCCCTAGGTCAGAAGCCCTAGGTCAGAAGCCCCAGGTCAGCAGCCCCAGGTCAGAACCCCCAGGTCAGAGGCCCCAGGTCAGCAGCCCCAGATCAGAAGACCTAGGTCAGAAGCCCTAGGTCAGAACCCCCAGGTCAGAAGCCCCAGGTCAGAAGTCCCAGATCAGAAGCCCCAGGTCAGCAGCCCCAGGTCAGATCCAGGTGATTTTAAACAGTCCAGTTTAAGATGCTGCTGCTGTTCCATGTCCAGAGGGGGCATCACAGTGTTATTGTTGCAGTGTGTTTTTGTGTACTGGCGTGTGTGTACTGGTGTCTTCCAGCCTCTGACTACAGGTCAGCTGAACCACGCACACATGCGTGAAGACAAGTTAATTCCTCCTAATCTGGACAGACGTTCAGTGTCTGTAATCTGCAGCAGCTGTCGCCCTCACCACATTCACACAGTCAGTACAGAGAAGCATGTCCCCTTAAACAAGCCCCACCCCTCAGCCTGACACAGGCGGCTCCCAGCGCTCTCATTTGTGGAGGAGATGGAGGTCAACAAGTGCCTGACCTCAGGTGACACTAAACCTACACACACTCTGATCCACTGTGTGTGTGTGTGTGTGTGTGTGCACGTGCACGCTTGTGTGTGTGTTCAGAAATGCTGCAGCTTCCTGCTGTGGTTTGTCGCCATGTTGATCATCATAGCAGCCATCATCATAGCAACAGTCACCATCCTCTACCTGAACCAGTATCCTCTGCCCTTCATCAGCAGGTAAGCACACTTGTCTGTCTGTCTCTTTGGCTGTCTGTCTGTCTCACTTGTCTGTCTGTCTGTCTCACTTGTCTGTCTGTCTCTTTGGCTGTCTGTCTCCATCTGCGGTGATAGAGGTGGAGTCCCTTCTTCCTCACCTGTGATCTCAACCAATCCCAAAGAGTCTGGTGCCCTGGTGACAGTATCCCGTGTCACAGCCGGAGAACCAATCAGTATCTTCCTGGATCCAAACTGTCCAGACTACAGTGAGAACTTCCTGCGGTGGGAGGCGCTGCAGAGCTCTTTGCTGCGAGCTCTCACCAATTACAATGCAGATGATTGGCAGGAACGTGGGTTGGTCCAGAAGCTGGCTGAAGAGTTGAAAGTGTTATCAGGCCACGCCCACAACCTGAGGCTGGAATCTGATTTGTTAAAAAGAGGCCAAGGTGTTCTGGACCAACGACTGGATGGCCTGCAGAGCGAGCAGAGCCGCATCATACAGGTGAGCACAGGGAGGAGCGTGAAATGCAGCAGGGAGCCAGGTAACCACAGGTCAGGTGGAGTCTGTCAGACTGCTCATAAACATTAGCTGACATCAGTGCAGTTAGCTGTTGTTAGCGAGGTTAGCTAGCAAAATTATTTTCATGCAGGCATACATCATCATCCAACTCTTTGTGTCAGTAACATCTCCTGACCTGACCTGGTCTGTGCTGTCTCACCTGTGCAGGTGCTGTCTGACACACACTCAGGTGTGTTGAAGCTGGTGGCAGGTTTCAGTGATTCTCTGCTCAGCCTGAGGAGGGAGACAGAGAGTCTGAGGAGGCAGGAGGGACATACAGGTACACACACAACAACACACAACAACACACAACACACACACAACACACACACCATCTGACTGACTGTCCCTTCAGCTGTCAGACCCAGGGACTGCAGTGATGTCATAGCGTCTGGCGTCTCTCAGGATGGAGTTTACTCTGTGTTTCCGACTCATGACCCTGATGGCTTCATGGTCTACTGTGACATGACCACTGATGGAGGGGGGTGGACGGTATGACACACACACACACACACACATGTGTGTAAGATGTGAGACGATACCTTACTCTGAGTTTGTTAGTGAACTTCATTATCCAAGGTTACACTATTACAAGTATTTAGCTTAGCAGCAAAAATGTCTGTGTGTGTTTGTGTGTGTGTTTGTGTGTGTATGTGCAGGTGATCCAGAGGAGGGAGGACGGCTCAGTGAATTTCTTCAGAGGCTGGGAGGCATACAGAGATGGGTTTGGAACAACGACAGGAGAGCACTGGCTGGGTCTGACACACACACACACACACACACACACACACACACACACACACACACACACAAATATACTCACACACTCTCTGTCTCCCAGGACTCCAGAGGATCTACTCTCTGACCAGGTCTGGTGGTTTCGAGTTGCGTATCGACATGGCTGACTTTGACAATGCCACGGCATTTGCTCGTTATGGTGACTTTGCTGTGGGTCGGGACTCAGTGAACCCTGAGGAGGACGGGTACCCGCTGACCGTGGACCAGTACTCTGGGACTGCAGGTACCACTGCTTGACTTCCACTTGACCAGTCTCACTAGTATTACCAGTATTACCAGTGCTGACTGATTGGCCTCTGTGCCCTCCAGGTGACTCCCTGCTGAAGCATTCTGGGATGCAATTCACAACTAAAGACCGGGACCAGGACCAGTCAGAGAATAACTGTGCAGCGTACTACCAGGGGGCGTGGTGGTACCGGAACTGCCACACCTCCAACCTGAATGGCCAGTACCTGAGAGGAGGCCATGCCTCCTATGCAGATGGAGTGGAATGGTCCAGCTGGACCGGCTGGCAGTACTCGCTCCGCTTCACCGAGATGAAGATTCGACCAAGTGCTGCACCAGGATCCTGAACTCTGACCCTCACCCCTGACTCCTGACCTCTAACCCCTGAATTTGGATGTCAGACCAGTTTTCAACTTTTTATGAGGGTTTATTTGTCCACATGTTTCCAATAAACAAATGTCACCTGATGATGATGATGATGGAGATGATGTTGATGAAGGTGATAAGGATGAAAGTTTCAACATCAGTCTCAGAAGCCCCGCCCCCTCTTCCCTCCCTCTGTCAGTTTATAAAAGACGAATCTCTATCTTTTCACAATCTTTTTTACTCACAAAGAATAAGTGTAATAAATGAGTAATAAATGTTTGTAATGACTCAGGTTAATTTTACACTGAATAAATCACGGTTGAAAACACTTTGAAAGTCGCCTCTTTTTTTTTTTTTTTTTGGTGGAGACACTTATGAAAATTAGAAACTTACCGAGCTATTTCAAACTTCATTGACATAAGATTTATTAACAGAAACAACAGTGTGTTTGTATCAAATGTCAGATCAGATCAAAAATCTATAATCAGCCGAGAACTATGCGTCAATAAGAAAACAGACGTTCAGAGTTTAAATCAGTGAAAAAGTCAACGGAGTTCTGAATGGAAAGGCACTTCCGCGGTAACGTGATGACGTCATGATGATGAAGCTTATGTAAATTGTGAAACCTCCCCCTGTGATTCGCGGGAAAAGTAAAAAAATGGCGACGGTGGAAGTTTGAAGTTTAGCGCCACGAAACAGAGACGGAGACACCGAGCGGCCGTCTCTCTGCAACAGCTTGCCCGTCTGTTGGAGGCTCGGAGGAACGGAGGGACGTGCAGCGGACCAGCGGAGTAAGGCAGTCCGCTCTGCTGTTAGTGAAACCCGTGTCAGGCTGGGTGTGGATCCGGAGCTCTGTCCGTCGGGTCAGCGCCAGAATACCGACGTCATCCACGGTTAACGGCAGAGAAACACGTTTTACCGTACAGGTACAGCTAACTCTCTGTCTGTGTGTGTGTGTGTGTGTGTGTGTGTGTGTGTGTGTGTGTGTTACGGTGTGTGTATTCAGTGAACGAGTCATAACTAACGGGTTAGTTGTTTGCTCATCACCACGTTAGCTAAATGTGTGTAACCTGGTCAGTTAATGGTGATTAAAACTAGAGTTAACAGCAGTTAACAGACGTTGATGCAGCAGCAGTGAACGTGCTGCTGTGGAGGACACACTGATCATCCTGTCAAAATCCCCCTGACTGTCAAGGAATGACTCATAACCACAGCCTGTCTAACTGACAACCTGCCTGTCTGTCTGACAACCTGTCTGCCTGACAACCTGTCTGCCTGACAACCTGTCTAGCTGACAACCTACATGTCTGTCTGACAACTTCACTAACTCATCAATTAGACCCTGACAGTACCTGTCAGTCTGACCTGTCTGCCTGACTACCTGTCTGTCTCTACAGGATGTTCGAGGACCTGGTTGAAGCCTTCTGTGGTCTGGAGCCTGAGTTGTCTCCCAGGGGAGGGGCGTGTCAGAGAGGGCGGGGTCTTGAGGAAGAGGAGGGGGCAGGGTCCAGTCTGAGCGTGGGACAGTTTGTCCTCTGTCATTGGTCAGATGGACTCTACTACCTGGGCAAGATACAGCGGGTAACACACGACACTCTCTGAAGCACTCAGTGTGTTCTGGTTGGTAGTTGTTTTCAACTGTCCGTGTTCTGATTGGTGGACAGGTGAGCCCCCCCAAGCAGAGCTGCTTCGTCACATTTGAGGACAACTCTAAGTTCTGGGTCCTCTGGAAGGACATCCAACACGGTGAGACAGAGAGAGAGAGAGAGAGAGACAGTTAGAAAAACTCAGAATGTGTCTCAACATTATGTTGTCTCTTGTCTGGCTCAGTCTCTTTTTTCTCCCTGTCAATTACAATCTCTTGTCCAATCATCTTGTAGCTGGTGTGCCGGGGGAGGAGCCTCGCTGCTCTGTGTGTCGAGAGGTGGAGTCAAATCCTGATGACCAATCAAATCAGAGCAACAAAATCCTCATCTGTGGAAAGTGTGGCATTGGTGAGTGAGACAGACAGATGTGTGAGACAGACAGATGTGTGAGACAGACAGTGACAATCACCTGATTGGTTCAGTCTTGTAGATCAATAAACAGAACATTAACATCATAATTTCTCCCTCTCTCCCTCTCTCTCTCCCTCAGGGTTCCATCAGCTGCCATGTTCCTCCTGTAGGGTTAACAGTCTCAGTCCATGGTTTTGTAGACGCTGTGTCTTTGCTCTGGCTGTTAGGGTAACAACACACTCTCTCACACACACACACACACACACACTCACTCACTCTTCTCTCTCTCTCTCTCTACACACACACTCACACTCACTCTCTCTCTCTCTCTCACTCACTCACTCACTCTCTCTCTCTCTCTCTCACTCACTCACTCTCTCTCTCTCTCTCTCTCTCTCACACACACACACTCACACACTCTCTCACTCACTCACTCACTCACTCTCTCTCTCTCTCTCTCTCTCTCTCTCTCTCTCTCTCTCTCTCTCTCTCTCTCACACACACACACTCACTCACTCACTCTCTCTCTCTCTCTCTCTCTCTCTCTCTCTCACTCACTCACTCTCTCTCTCTCTCTCTCTCTCTCACACACACACTCACTCTCTCTCTCTCTCTCTCTCTCTCTCTCACACACACACACACACACACACACACACATTCACTCACTCACTCACACTCTCTCTCTCTCTCTCTCTCTCTCACACACACACACACACACACTCACTCACTCTCTCTCTCTCTCTCTCACACACACACTCTCTCTCTCTCTCTCACACACAAACACACACACACTGTTTTTTCCAGACTGTGTATCATGTGTGTGTTGTAGTCTCGCTGTAACAGTTGTGTGGTCGGAGGTGTGTTGGTGGACGCCGTCCCTCTCCGCCCGGCAGTGGTTTGGGTGCAGGCCGGTGGAGGAGCTTCTCCTGGTGGTGGGGGACCGTGTGGAGCAGGTTAACCTCAGCTGCGCCCCCAGGCTGAATGGAGGTGTGGGTTTACCTGCAGGTGTCCCTGCTCACCGTGCCCTCCGCTCACTGTGTCAGGTGTTGCTTTGTGCTGAATCTGGTGGAGAAGCTGCAACGTGTGCAGTCTTTCAGGAGACAGATGTGCATGTACCGCACCCTGAGAGGACAGTGTTGTGATCCAGGTCCAATCTGTGGAAGTCTGTCAGTGTGACTTGTTGTTTCCCAGATGGGGGAAAGTTGATTAAAAGCGTGTCAACTCAGTGGGGCTTGATCTGTAGAGAGGAAACCTGTCGGTCTGAGGAGACCTCTGAGAGAGGTGAACAAACAAAAAGCTACCAGTGAGATGGACCAGGGTCGGCTCTGTAAATACAAACGGTGGCAGCAGCGGTGTCAGAGATGATGCTCAGGGTCACTCAGACTGAGTCGACCTCCTCCAGAAGGTCAGAGATTGACTGAACGGAGTGATCGGAGACAGGACAGGAACCTCATCTACTCTGTTACACTAGACTTGTTCATTTCTTGGATTTATTTTTTCTGTGTCTTTCTTCCTTTCTGTTTATTCAGCCAGATGTAAATTTGAAGTGCATGGCATCTCTTACTCAGTAAGTTATGACTGATCCTAATTCTACCAGAGGGCTGGATGGATCCTCAGTCAACTTTGTGAGTTGGATTGTGAAATCGCTTAACCATCCAGTTAAGCGTAAAAAGGTATTTACACACTTAAAACAGCTTAAAACTGATATTGCATTTCTCCAGGAGACGCACTTGCACATGGCCGTCATGGTCTGAATAAAGAGAGGATGGTCAGGACAAGTTTATCACTCTGATTTCCACTCAAGGACTAGAGGGGCAGCTGATAAAAATATACCATTTACAATGACTAATGTTGATTCCAATCCTGCAGAGCACTACATTACTGTGGGGGGGCAACTTTTTTCATTTCCCATTGTCCTGGCTAATATTTAAGCACCAAACTGGGACAATCCAGCTTTCTCTTCAAACCTTTTCTCTGTCATCACACCATCTTATCTGTGGAGGTGATATAAATTCATACTTTCCCCAGCCTTCGATCGTAGTTCCTAGTTCCTGTGGCGGTCTCCTAATCAGACTCCTTTTTCTCAGCCCCTGTTTTCTAATTTAAATCAGGATATTGAATGTTGGGATCCCCTGCCTCTCTCTTTTGGTACAGTAAAGATGATTTTTTATTTATATTTCAGTGCCTTCTGTTTTTTTTAACTAAATCTTTCTTTTATCAAATTAAATAATCAGATATCAAGTTTCATTTGGAACAAAAAAACACCCCGGATAAAGAGAAGTGTACTTCAGAGACCTTGCTCAATGGGAGGGATGGCACTCCCTGATTCCTTGTATTACTGTTGGGCGGTTAACATTAGAGTATTGCTATATTGGATGGGTAATGATAATGACAACGCTTATATTGAATGGCTAAATGTGGAGGGGGCATCTGTACAGTCCACTTCTTTAAAAGCCATTTACACAGCTCATTTCTGACTTCAGTTGTTTTACATTCAGTCAAGATTTGGAACCAGATCAGAAGATCCGTCTCACTTACAGACCTATCACAGGCCACACCAAAAAAACCTTTGTTTGTCCTGTCATTAGTACATGAGGTCTTTGATAGATGGTCCAGAGGACGTATGATTTCACTGTCTGATCTGTATATGGACAGTAATTTTGCCTCCTTTGAACAGTTGGTAGAAAAATATCATATTCCCAAATCACATTTGTATAGAGACTTAGGTTCAGAATTTGTGTGACTGCTTCCCCTTATGTCCTCCAGCTTGTCTGTAAGACTCAACTTTTGATTAACTAAATTAGTTAGAAAATAATATATATATGAAATGCTGTAGTCTCATAACTTGATGCCTCCAGACGGCCTCAGAAGTGAACGGGAGACAGATTTAAATGAACTAATCGCAGAAGACATTTGGCATAAAATAATACAGGATATCTTCTCTTCTTCCATTTGTCATCGACGTGCTGTTATTCAGTGTAAAACTGTGCACCGTCTGCACTGGTCTGAAGTCAGACTGTCTAGGATTAAAGCTAACATGGACCCCCCGGACGGGATCCAGCCACTCTGTTGCACATGTTCTGGACGTGTCCAAAGCTTTGCACTTTCTGGCAGTTTCTAAGATTTTTGGGAAGGTGCGGGCACCGTCTCCATTCATTGTGTGTTTTGGTGTAGCTCAGATGGCCCCCCCTCTGTAAGAAGCCTTTCTTAATGTTTGTTGATGATATGGAGGCCGATAATATTGTACTGTAAACCTCTGCTGCTGCCCTCTTTTTTCTGTTTCATGTGAACTCTGTATTTTGTACTGTTCATGCTGTAGGTCTGGTGCTTGAGTTTGGTGGGGGGGTGGGTCGGGGTTGGAGAGTGTTTACTGTCCTGTTCCTGTTTTGTTAGACTTGTGTAAAATTATGAAAACAGAATAAAAGGACCTTGATGAAGCGATGGCAGCCAGCGTTGTCACGATACCAGAATTTCAGTTCTCTTTGCCAATACGAGTGAATTTCCATGATTCTCGATACTTATTCGATACCACGATTAAAAAGGCTTCTGTCAGGTGTTGGGCTGCGTTAGTTCCTACCCGCAGTGAGAGGGATGAAGCAGTAGCAGCTCTCTGGTGGTTTCACATCAATTCCTTCTGCACGTCCATGTTTTGCAGGTTCTACGGGTCGTTGAAGTTTTTCACTTGGGAAGTTTTTCTCGCACTGACTCACAGAGAGCATGTGACTCAGCTGATCTTCTGGTGCCTCTCACTTCACCACGCTGATGTGATGCCCTGTGTGTGTATGTGTGCGTCAGACTGATAAACTCTTTATGTCCCCCTCCCACAGAAAGGGGGCGCTCTGAAGAAGGGTCCCATAGCCCGAGCGCTGTCGTCCATGAAGCAGGTGCTGCTGTACGACCTGGACTCTCTGGACTGGGACTCACAGCACCGGACCAATCAGCAGCAGTGTTACTGTTACTGTGGAGGCCCTGGAGAGTAAGAGCCACAAATGACCACAGTCTAAGCACACACCCAGGGGTTCACTGCTAATGTGTGTGTGTGTGTGTGTGTGTAGGTGGTACCTGAAGATGCTGCAGTGCTTTAAGTGTCAGCAGTGGTTCCATGAGGCTTGTACACAGTGTCTGCAGGAGTCCATGATGTTTGGAGACAGGTGAGTCAGCTGCTTCCTGTTTCTTCCTCTGTTTACTTCTGTGTACTTTGTTTAATCTGAGGATTTTCTATCAGCGTCACTAAAGAAAACCAAGCTCTGTTCGGTGTCTTCACGTCACGTCCTCACCTGAGAAACCATCAAAACTTCTGAAGGTGTGAAAATGTAGGCGTAGACATGAGGTCATGATGTAGCTCTACTGTGGCTAACTCTGTAGCTAACAGGTTCATGAAGGTTCTGTTGTTACATTGTTCATCCAGTTCCATCAGTGCTGGTTCAGCTCTAACGTTCCTCTCTGACTCTACAAGTCTGACTTGAGTTAGCCTGGATTAGATCAGTCTGGACTGTGTTAGTGGAACGACTAATCTGCAGATGAAGCTAGTTTAAGCTTGGCTTTGTTTACTGTTGATGATGGAACACCTCCCTGTCTCCTCAGGTTCTACCTCTTCCTGTGCTCGGTTTGTAATAAGGGCTCGGAGTACGTGCGGCGTTTGTCCCTCAGGTGGGTCGACCTGGTTCACCTGGTTCTCTACAACCTGTCAGTCAGCAGCAAGAAAAAATACTTTGAACTGGATGAGATCCTGGCCTTTGTGTCCACAAACTGGGACCATCTACAACTTGGAAAGGTACCTGGACCAGACCTGGACTAGACTGGACCTGGATTAAACTGTATTCATGTGAACCTGGACTAAATTGTGTTTATTTGTTTGTTGTGTAGCTGTCAAACACACCTCCACCAGAGAGGGGGCAGCACCTGCTGGATGCTCTGAACAAGTACAAGAGCAAGTACGAGCTGTCACACACCTGCACTCACCTGGTGTCCATGGAGCTGCTCCAGTTGAGTCCAGGTGTATTCATGGTCTCCATCTGTGCAGGTTCCTGTGTGGGAAGGAGATCAAGAAGAGGAAGTGCATCTTCCGCCTGAGGACGCGGGTCCCCCCCAACCCCCCCTCCAAGCTCTTTCCTGAGCGTGCTCAGAACGATAAGAAGGGCGTGGTCAAGAACAGGTAGTTGACCTCATTATGTTGGTGACTGGTTGACAGGTGAGTCCATGAGCTGAGGCCACGCACCAACCTGCTGTGTTTGTGTGTTCAGTGCGTCAGCGGAGAGGAAGAGGAGGAAGTCCAAGTGGCTGCTTGAAGACGCCATTCCTAACGTACGCCTCTTCTTCTCTACTTCCTGTTTTCTGTGTTGGGGTCGGAGGCGGTGTCAGAGGTTAACATGTGTTCTGTTTGTAGAATGAGTACTCCTGCAGCTGGACCTCCAACCACCACATGGCCAGCATCTTCGACTTCACCCTGGACGAACTGCAGAGCCTCAAGAGGTGAGAGCAGCGCCACCCAGCATCCATCAATAATCAATAATCAGCTGATCAGCATGTCACTGTGTGATTCTCATCCTCAGTACGTCAAGTCGAACAGTCAGTATTGATCAGGACTCCACCGACGCCTCCACCTCAGGTTCTGCTACGACCAGTACCTCTTACCGCTTCAGGTGACTGACCCCTCCTCCTCAGCTGTGACATCACCATCATCCTCATTTTCTGTTAACCAGTGAACCCCTCCCCCTCAAAATGCCTAGCAGACCTTCTGACCTCTGACCTCTGTGTCCTCAGGAGGAGGGTAGGTAGCAGGAAGAGGAAGTTACCGAGCAACAGCTATAGCCAGTGGGCCAATCGCAGCGAGGCAGGGGAGGAGCCTGGAGGGGAGGAGCCTTCTGGGATCTTGGAGGAGCAAGAAGCCAATAACCACACTCCACTGTCGTCAGACTCCTCCCACTTCCTGTCTGACCCCTCCCAGCTCCCATCTGACTCCTCCCACCTCCACTCCTCCATCTCCTCGTACTTTGGAGTGGCAGGCCGACTGACCAATGGAGAGAGGTATCAGGTGTTGGCTCGACGCATCACTCCTCAAGGGACGGTCCAGTACCTCCTGGAGTGGGAGGGGACAACACCATATTAGGGCCTTGGCAGAGGACCAGGGTGTAGACGTCCTGCTTTGATTCCTCTTCCTCCACGTGTCCATGACAACAGTCCACCTGTCTGATCACCTGATCTGATGTTCATGGGCACCAGGTGAGTTTGGAGGAACCAGGTTCAGAGCTAACCCTGTAAAAACAGGTTTTAGTGAAAACAAACAAAATGTTGACCTGCAGCCAAAGACACCCCCCCACCCCCCACCCCCCACCCCACACACACACACACACACACTCACACTCAGTAGTGTTGTATGAATATGTAGTGTTCAGGTAGCTTCTTCTTTGTCTCTGGCTGTGTAACAGTCAGAGGAGCCCATAGTTTCCTGTATCACCCCCTAGCTGTCAAACAGCATGCTGCCACACCTGTCTTCACCTGTGAGTTACACCTGTCCTGATGTGACTCGTGAATGGTTTGGGTTTTATTACTAACCCTAACCCTTCACAGCGGGCTGAAAACACTCTGAGGTGAACAAACTCTGGGTTTTCTGTTCCAGACACAGAGGTAACTGTAGCTCTGAGTCAGCTGCTATGGTAACACACCCTGTAAACCTTAACTGTTCTCAGTCGGGCATGGGATGTCCTGTCCTTGTCAGTAGTTTTGATGAACTTCTGCTCCTGAACTTCTCATCTCCGTCATTTATGGGAACAATATTCTCTGACTGAACTTGAAAGCCACACGAGGACAAGCTCTCAGATCTGAACCAGTCACCTCCCACAGTCACGGAGGAATCATCCACATTTCGTTTGGTTTTCTTTATTTCAGACACAGAAGCGACAATCAGTCGTTTGTATATTTCTGTATTTTTTCTTAGCTCATATCCAAGTCTTTGTTTCTGCCGCTGCCTGGATCGGTTTTGTCTTCTTCATCAAGAAGCCTCCACATCGAGTAGAGCTATTCAAACATGAGGTCAGATCCTTCTAGTGCTGCGTGTGTCTGCCTCTGATGTGGGCCCTTGGGTCCTGGGGGTCACCCAGCGACCTGACTCCTTTGTCAGACGTGGTGGAGGTGGACACCTCCTCGGCCTCAGCAGGATGTGACAGGAAGTTGGACAGCATGTGAACCACTGAGAGCCTGTTACTGAGTTTAAATGTGGGACATGAATCAAAGGGACGTGAGGAGCATCAGAGGCTGTTTAGGTGGAGCTCCGCCCACAGGCCAACGCCTCTTTACTGACAATAAGCTCACGTCCCCAAAGATATGAAAACACACGGATGTCAACATCAGGAGACAACTGACACATTAACTCGTCAGTGATTCTCACTACGGCCACAGACATGTTACTTTTTCTCCCTGTTGCCATGGTGACTCATAGTATCAGAGCTCCACTGATGGCTTTTTTCCTAGTCAGGCTCAACTCAGAGTGAACAAACTCAGATCAGCTGCTCTAGAACTGAAAACTCAGAGTTTATTGAACCCCCTCTCTGGAACAGGCCCAGGTGGACTCTGTGGTCCAGGTGTTTGACACCTCAGTCTCATGGTGGGTGGGGTCACAGACAGGACCAGCAGCTTCATTAACATCATCTGATGTTTCTGTGACCTTTGACCCACACCAGTCTTCACCACAGCCACTGATAAAAACCTGCTGCTGCCACTGACAAACAAAAATTCAAATCCCAGTGGGGTTGATTTCCCCAGAGTTCAGTGTTCACCTGTTCACCCGAGTATTGATCTTCTTGCACTATCAGTTCAGTATCTATGCAAACATCAGATTTCACCTCCACACTAATAATCAATCACCGGCATTGATCAGTGATCTGGATCAATAAATAATGTCCACTTCTATTTGTTTTGATATCAGAGCTTAGCTTGAGGCTCACACAGCCCATTGGTTTGAAAGAAGAATGCTAACAGTGCTAATAGTGCTAACAGTCTCTGAGACGTTAAACTGTCACTCTGTCACTTTAAACTGCAGCTCCTCCTTGCTGCCATGGTAACACACTCTCCTCCCATTGGCTTGATGGACGGTTGTTTTGATCATGTGACTGTACGTTTGACTTTTTTCAGTTGAACTGACCAATCAGCTTCCAGCTTTCTCTGGAATAAAAAGAACTGATGTTTGACCTTTGACCTCCCTGTTTTCTGTGTGTGTGTGAGTGTCGCAGTGAGAGTGCAACAGTTAATCTGTTAATACAATTAGGGCGTTAAACAACACGTAAAGAGCAAAACACATGAACAGACAGTTCAGGTGTTTCGACCTGCTCTACCTGAGGGTCTGACACAGACAGGTGAACTGTCACAGGTGAGGAAACAATCTACAGTAAGTGTTACCGTGTTTCCCTGTCTGTCACTGTTTGTGTTTGTTTACTTGTCTTTCTTTGTCTCTGCCCATGGACACCTGTATTCATATAAGAGTTCAAATGTCCTCTTTCCAGCTTCCTGTCTGCCTGCCTCAGGTGTGAACATCATTTTTAGAAACAGACAGGTTGGTGGTCTCTGCCTGTATTTCCCAGAATGCTGTACTCAGTTTCATAAACAGATCCTGTTGCCATGGAGGAGCTGGTGAAACATTTGTCCAGGTGTCAACACCTGGGCTGGATGAATGTGATTGGTGAGTGGATTGAATTGACAGGTGAGCTATGACATCACTAGCTGTTAATGAGACTGACTATTGTTGTGAGACTGAGGCTGCACCTGTACCACTACACTGTCTACACAGATGTTGAGCTCTGTCTCACATCTGGACAAATAAACAGCTGTGAATCTCAGACTCAGTCCAGAGTCGTGCTGTTTGCAGAGCAGCACCGACCACTTTGGCTCAGGTGGTACAAACACTGGTCTGAGGTCAGTGGTCAGTGTCTCACTGACTTAAATGACCAAGGTGGAAACATGTGCCTACATCCTGCAGATGGTAGGGTTGGCTCCACTGCTACTGTTAGAAAAACTGCTAGTGTTACTATTATTACAACTATTGGCAGAGCTGCAAGTATTACCAAAGCTGTTAGTGTTAGTTGAGCTACCACTGTTAGCACAACTAACAGTATGTGATGGTATTGTGATGTCACAGAGCTGAAGAGCGCCTCTATCCATTGGCTGTCTTGTGGTCGGAAGGCGGAGCCTGACATCTGGAGTAAAATGTTCTGCATCCTGTCAGATTCACAGTTACTGATGCTCGACAACCTGGAGGTAAAAAAAAAACAGAAAACACACACGCAACAAGTGTTTTACTAGAACTGTTTTTTTTGCTCATACACACGTCTTCACATTAAAAGTGTGTGTGTAAGCAGGAGAAACTTTTGATGTGAAAACTGGAGGAAGTGGAAACAGTGGGATGTTTGTAAGTGATGAGTGAGACATGAAAGTTGCAGGACAACAGCTAAACATGGAGGAACATGTATTTAACTAGTAGTAGTATGTTTTATTATTTGTATTGTCTCTCTTCATGTATTCTATCGCATCATGTTGTGTTATGCTAAATGATGTTTGGGGCTGTCTTCTGTCTTTGTGTTGATGATGCCTGCTGCAAATCTAATTTCCTTCGGGATATCAATAAAACTGAACTGAAATCACCTCCCATCATCTTCTTCTTCCTCTTTAGATTCATCCTCTCCTTCTGGCAGAGAGGGCGGAGACTTGTACTGTCTGGTTGCTAAGATACACACTCCATGTGACCTCAGCACCTCTTTGTCCCACCCAGAAAGGTAAGAGGGACGAGAAGGGTTTAAACTACTTCAGAAGAAGACAGACAGGGACACAGGGACAGAAAGATACAGAGAGACACAGGGACAGAAAGATACAAACTGGGACAGAAAGATACAGAGAGACACAGGGACAGAAAGATACAAACTGGGACAGAAAGATACAGAGAGACACAGGGACAGAAAGATACAAACAGGGACAGAAAGACACAGACAGACAGAGACAAATGATGGACATGGATCTTGATTCTGAGTTTGACGACTTGAATGGTAAGAAAACGTCTGTTATTTTCTCATTGAGCATCAGTGTGTTGATGTGTGATGTAGTTTTGTGTCGTCCAGGATTTAGTTTGGTTAATCTTGGTGACATGTCTCTATAATAATCTTATAATCTGATATCTGAGGTCAGTCACCATAGCATCAGGACTAATAGCCACTCCTTTGGTTCCCAGTTAAAGAGGAGCTATGCAGGGTTTTTACTGTAGCTATGCTACGTTTTTACCTTAATTTAACAGCTTCAGTGATTGCGATGGTTAAATAAATGACTTATAACTTGCAGGTTTTTGTTCCAACCAATCAAGAGCACAGAGTTTGACCAATCAACTGTCTGAAGACTGAGATCAGTTGATTAAATGATTCAAGTCTGATGAGCTGCTGCTTGGTTGGAAAGAAAACCTGCAGCCACTCGGCCCTTTGTGGAACAGTTTGGAGATGCCTGCCGTAATCTTTTGTTCATGACAGTTAAAACGACACAAATATGCACATTGTAACATCGTATATATTATATAACATTATCCACCGCTCCATGGATTGCTTTCTCGCCAGCTTCATTAAAAACAAATGCACATGGGGGAGGGTTATCAACACAGAGGAAAACAAGACTTGCATAGTTCCTCTGAACACTGAATTTAGTCCACCCATATGATTTAATTCTGTCAGAGCTACACCGTCGAACATCATGGTAACATCATTTTGACATTAGCATAATGTTAGCTCGTGTGGATATCATGCTAACTCATGTTTACATCATGTTAACATTATGTTAGCTTGTGCTAATATCATGCTAACCTATGTTTACATCATGTTAACTTAATGTTATCTAGCCATGCTAACTAATGTTTTCAAAGTGTTAACATTATGCTAGCTCATGTTAATGTCATGTTTACATCATATTAACATTATGCTAGCTCATGTTAATGTTTTCATCTACTTGCATATGTGCAACCAGTAAATTTGCTGGGGGGGGGGGGGGTTGTTAGGAGAAGGGTTAGGGTTAGGGGGGTTAGGGGTTGTGGGAGGTTGTTTCGTTTTTTTAAACACTGATAAAATGTGGACGGGGCGATTCAAAGAGTGGTGGTGGGCCAGTGTATGTGAGGATCGTGACTGAAAAGGAAATGTGAATATTTGCTTTGCAAGTCAATTTATGGTGTGCAACCATAAATTTTTTGCTTTCGCTCCTGAAAAAAAGTTCGGAGCCACTGTGCTCCTAGTAAAAGAAAAGTTAGTCTGGAGCCCTGATGATGCTAACTCATGTTAATGTCACGTTTACATCATACTGTCCTAACCCTTCACTGATCGACCATAACCTGCTGTTTACTACAGAATAAACCACATGACCATAACCAATGCTCTCAAGTCTCACACATTGACGAAGCTTCGCAGCAGACACACCCCCAGAGAACTGCTTCATTTTTCATGATTGTAAAACCTAATTTCACTAAACAAATTTCTCTAGCATTCAAATTGGGCAGGATGGTTAAAAGGACAAGGAAAGGCTGTGATCAGATTGTGGAACAGGTAAAACTACAGACCAACAATTGCACCATCTGACCTGTCACAAATCTACCTGATTGTCAGTAAGGTCATTGATCAGGTGATTAATTACCTATCAGTTCTCTGTACAGAGTCTATGGTGAATCAGGCTCATGAAGACCCACTGTCCAGCTGGTTATAACTGTCCTTCAGCCTATGTCCTCACAGGCTGAAGGACACTGAGATGACAGAGCCTTAAAAGAACAAGAGAACCTGAAAGCACCATCGTGACATCATCCAACACTGAATCACCACCTGGTCAGCTGCTGTTCCTCACAGTCTCTGAACTCACCAAGGAACGCTTTCACACACAAACCAACCCCAGTCACAGTGACAGGAAATAGAACTGGATTCTCATGCCACGCTTTTTATTTTTCTAACTTTATTGACAAAACACATCGGTGACTGCCAGTTGAAACTAGAACTCCCATGATGCCCTCTCTCTGTTCCAGATGTTCCAGAGAGGGGGGTGCGCAGACAGAGCATGCCCAGTAGCTCTGCTGCGGACACGCCCACTGCCAGAGTGACGGTATACACACACACACACACACACACACACACACACACACAGACCCTTCCTCCCAGCTGCACTCATTCCTGTTGTTTCCATAGTAACAAAACCTGAGCTGATGTCAGCAATGGATCAGCTGATTGGCTCCCTCTGCTGGTTAAACACAGTTTGTTTATTAAACACCTGATCCTCAGAGGAAATGATGTCATACATCACCTGTGCTGTAAAGCTGCTGCTAATTAACTCACACAGTGCTCACTTTATCAGGAACACCTAGCTACCAGTCTCCCAGAGGTGAGCGTCTGTGGCCACATGACTATATATGATGGACAGAGGTGTGAATGATCTTATATGGACCCTAACCCCCCCCCACCACCACCACCACCACCACCTTTTTGTTTCAGGGTTTCCTCTCCCGGAGGTTGAAACAGTCTCTGCGTCGAACTCGCTCTCAGCCCAAACTGTGTCGTCAGAGCAGCGTGAGGAGCGACGCCCTCAGTCCTGCTGACACCAGGTAAGGATCATTACCCACAATCCTGCAGTCCCCCAAAACAAAGTTCTCAGCCACAATATGATTGTGATCAATAAATATGGAAGGTTTTGATTGGATGAGAGATGTGAGAGACACATACTGGCAGGTTAGGACAGATGTGGACAGACGTGGACAGATGGAGCTTTGACAGAATCTATAATGACCAACCAATAACTAACATCATCTATGATCTGTCTGTGTGTGTGTGTGTGTGTGTGTGTGTGTGTGTGTGTGTTGAGTGGGAGCAAAGAGAGTGTAACCTCCTGACAGAGGGGGGCTGGTGGGGGAAGGAAGATGAGGAAAGAGGAGACGAGGAGAGGAAGTAGGACACCTCACTGCAGGGGAGGGGCCACTGCTGAGAGAGAGGGAGGTCGAGTCACATAGACAGAAAGAGAGAGAGGGAGAGAGTTGGGGGGGGAGCTGCTGAGGCTGTGTAGCATCAGTAGCAGCAAGCTAATGCAGAGAGAGGGACAGAAAAAGAGACAGAGAGACGTCTGACGGAGCAGATTCAGGATCAGCAGCTTCTCCATCTTCCTCATTTTTTCTTGCTGAAGGAGAACATGGATCCCTAACCCTCCTCCTCCTCCTCCTCCTCCTCCTCCTCCTCCTCCTCCTCCTCCTCCTCATGATGCCCTGTGAGTATCTGCACTGCTCCTCTTTGTTTTCTGCATAGATAAATGGGCTGCAGTGTGTGCGTGTGTGTGCGCGCATACGCGTGCGTGCTTGTGTGTGTGTTGGGGAGGCATTCATGGTGGCGTCTTTCACCTGATTTGCATGATCATGCATGCTGCAATTCTGTGTGTGTGTGTGTGTGTGTGTGTGTGTGTGTGTGTGTGTGTGTGTGCGCGTGTGTGTGTGTTAGCTTTAGCCTGCACACAGCTAGCCTGGTATGTTAGCATGTGGCTAGAGTACACAGACACTGTTACTCCAGACAGCATTTTAGCTAAACGAGGTTAAGTAACACACACACACACACACACACACACACACAAAGCCATCACTGAAGAATTAGCACTGTAAGCAGCTAACATTAAGCAGCTCATTGAGATAATGAGAGCTAACAAAGGGACACCACAAGTTACAAGTTTGTGACACATTATTGTGTGCACGCACGTACTTCTACTGTGTTCTGCTGTGTTCTGCTGTGTTCTACTGTTCTACTGTGTTCTACTGTTCTACTGTGTCTCTGCTGTGTTCTGCTGTGTTCTGCTGTGTTCTACTGTGTTCTACTGTGTTCTGCTGTGTTCTACTGTTCTACTGTGTTCTACTGTTCTACTGCTTTCTAAAAACAAAAAAACAGACAAGTTGTGTCAAGTGAATCATTGCTCAACTTCACATGGAACATGTGCAGTTGTTGTTGTTGCTGTTGTTGTTGTTGTTGTTGTTGTTGTTGTTTTCATGTCACAGGTCCAGACCCATCAGGTCCAGATCCATCAGGTCTAGACCAGTGAACCAGAAATCGGGTCTCACATGACTCTCACCTCTGTACTTACACCTGGTTAGAGTTCCTCACACTGTGTGTGTGTCTGTGTGTGTACCAGGTGTGTGATGCGGCGGTTGCGTTGTGGGAGCCAGGAGTCGTTGCTAAGCGCCGGCTGTGTGTCGTCTTTGGAGCTCAGGATGGACCAATCAGTGATCATCAAACCAGTTCACTCCTCCCTGCTGGGACAGGACTACTGCTTCGAGGTCACACACAAACAGACACACATACACACACACACACACACACTCTTAGTACAGACTGAAAACTCATGCTACACTTACCATAGTGTTTCTATGGTAATAACCCCTGACCGTGTGTCTCCTAGGTTACTACCTCTACAGGCACCAAGTGTTTCTCATGTCGCTCGGCAGCAGAGAGAGACAAATGGATGGAGAACCTGAGACGAGCTGTTCACCCCAACAAAGACAACAGCAGGAGGCTGGAGAACGTCCTGACACTGTGGGTCGTCGAGGCCAAAGACCTGCCCGCTAAGAAGAGGTGGGGGCGGAGCCACCAAACACACCTGTCCCACTGTCAGTCTAAAATTTACAGCCAGGGGGCGCCACACCTGAGCCCTGTAACAGCAGCATATGTGTAGTGACAGTGTGCACTTGTACTACAGGTACTTCTGTGTAGTGACAGTGTGTACTCATACTACAAGGACCTCTGGAATAGTGACAGTGTGTACTTGCACTATAGGTACTTCTGTGTAGTGACAGTAGTGACAGTGTGTACTTGTACTACAGGTACTTCTGTGTAGTGACAGTAGTGACAGTGTGTACTTGTACTATAGGTACTTCTGTGTAGTGACAGTAGTGACAGTGTGTACTTGTACTACAGGTACTTCTGTGTAGTGACAGTAGTGACAGTGTTTACTTGTACTATAGGTACTCCTGTGTAGTGACAGTGTGTACTTGTACTACAGGTACTTCTGTGTAGTGACAGTAGTGACAGTGTGTACTTGTACTACAGGTACTTCTGTGAGCTGTGTCTGGATGACAGTCTCTACGCTCGAACATCCTGCAAACTGAAAACTGACAACATTTTCTGGGGAGAGCGTTTTGACTTCAGCAGCCTGCCCTCCGTCAGTGCCATTACCCTCCACCTCTACAAAGACACAGACAGGAAGAGGAAGAAGGACAAGAGCAGCTACGTGGGCTTGGTCAATATCCCTGTTGCTACGGTGACCAGCAGGCAGCTGGTGGAGAAATGGTACTCGGTGAGCACGCCCAGTACCAGTCGGGGTAGGTAATCCTGAGATGGTGGTTCTGACCTGCACATCAGGTGATCTCAGGTGAGACGAGGACACGTCCATTCAGACCAGAGCTCACAGGCAGAGCTGCTATTTGTCAATAACATATAACATATAGATAACGTGTGTATGTGTGTGTGTGTGTGTGTACGTGCATACATGTTGTGTCTGCTGTGTCTCTACTGTGACTCCATTATGTCTCTCTGAGTCTCTACTGTGACCCCACTGAGTCGCTATTGTGTCTTTACTGTGACTCCACCGAGTCTCTCTACTGAGTCTCTACTGTGACTCCATTGGGTCTCTGAGTCTCTAGTGTGAATCTGCTGTGACTCTACTGTGACTCCACTGAGTCCCTCTACTGTCACTGTGTACAAGAGTTTTGCCTTCTGATGGCATTGTGATGCTTCATGAGATGGGACACAGGACTGCAGCTGCACTGACTGAGAATCTTGACAGCAGGGTTAGGGTTAGTAACCCTAGTATGATCTGCTCACTGCAAGTGGGTTATTTCCTTTATTGTTTACTATTGAGATGGGAAACAGGCCATATGCCTTTTATTTTTTGTGATGCACCGAAATGAAGTTATCAAGAATTAAGGTATGACGTGAAATTATTAACAAGACAGGGATGCCCTTACAGTTACAGCAGTTCTTGGTGACATCAATTTCAAAGCTGGATCAAAGTGTTTGATGTAATTCAATGACAGTCAGTAATCTGGAAGTTCAATCTGGACAGTTATTTTCTCTCAACCCGTCAGTAGATAGATCTTGCCTGTCACCAAGGCTGAGGTAAGGGATTTTGGGCTTAAAATGGTTGGTGACCACTGATCTAAAGTATAAATACATCTTGATCAATAAGATCATTGCGCCCCTGCTCTGGTCTGAAGCCTGGACAGATCCTCACACCACTGAGATCGTCTGAGTGATGGCGACCCGGTGTGTTTCAGGGAAATCGTCGGTGCCGACCGTGCGGATCAAGGCTCGGTACCAGAGCATTGTCATCCTGCCCATGGAGCAGTATAAGGAGTTTGCGGAGTACATCAGCTCCAACTACCTGCTGCTGTGCAACACGCTGGAGGCCTCCATCAGCCTGAGGGCCAAGGAGGAGCTGGCTGCTGCGCTTGTCCACATCCTGCACAGCACCGGCAAGGCCAAGGTGACCACGCTCCCCACACCTGGACACACCCACTTTCGTAGTCCCACCTACCTCATCGGCATGACCTCTGACTCCTGTTTATAGGACTTCCTGACAGACCTGATGATGTCAGAGGTCGATCGTTGCCGTGACAATGACCAGCTGATCTTCAGAGAGAACACACTGGCTACAAAAAGCATCGAGGAATACCTGAAGCTGATTGGACAGAAGTACCTGCAGGACGCCCTCGGTAGAGATCTGTGTGTGTGTGTGTGTGTGTGTGTGTGTGTGCGTGTGTGTGTGTGTCAGTCAGGTGAAGATCTCAGGTGTTCCTCTGTCTTCAGGTGAGTTCATCAAAGCTCTGTACGAGTCTGATGAGAACTGTGAGGTGGACCCGTCTCGCTGTTCGACCTCTGACCTTGCGGAGCACCAGGCCAACCTGAGGATGTGTTGCGAACTCGCTTTCTGCAAGATCCTCGACTCGTACAGGTAAACACATGCTCACACATCCACAGGGTGAACACACACACCTGGTCTAACCTAGAGTTTGATGTCATCACACAGGGTCTTCCCCCGGGAGCTGAAGGAAGTGTTTGCATCATGGCGACAAGAGTGCAGTAACCGAGGACGACCAGACATCAGTGAACGTCTCATCAGTGCCTCGTTGTTTCTGCGCTTCCTGTGCCCGGCTGTGATGTCACCATCACTGTTCGACCTGACGCAGGAATACCCCGACGAGCGCACAGCCCGGACTTTAACTCTTATTGCCAAGGTCATCCAGAACCTCGCCAACTTCAGCAAGTATGTCTGGGCTTTTACTCTGAAGGAGCTGAAGGGCTTTTACTGTGAAGAATTTTACTGTGGGAAGTAGGGATGGGTACCAATACGGTACTGATACCCGGGAACCAGTACCAGTACGCAATGGTACCTGTTTTCGGTACTTTTCTGTGTGTGTGGTAACTGAAGTCAAATTGTTTATGAAAATGTGTCAAAACTTCTGAATTTTTGATATTTGTTGTTATGGTTCGGTGAAAACAAGCAAAGTCGTCATAATGAGGGGTCTTCCTTCACACAATAGCAATAATAGCTGTTTAAACGTTCAGAGAGCACAGGGAGAGGACGAGCTGTTCACAGATGGGCCTGGATATGAAAACCCAAACCCATCGTCAGGTCTGCTGTTTAAGCCCGGACCTGATGTGGTCCGACTCACTAGCATTAATTCTCTGCCTGAACCCGGCCACAAAAAGAGGAAACCCGAGGCCTGACAGGAGCTGAGTCATTTGTAATTTTGGCCCGAACCAGCGCGTGCGAGGAGGGGTCATCCAGACACTCCTCCACTATCTCACAGACACGAGGGTGTGTTCAGGTACCGAAATGTGGGACCGTTTGATATTACGTGAATTGATACTCGGGATTACTGTGGGAATTCAGTCGGGACCAATAAAAGTACTGAATTCAGTACTCATCCCGAGTGGCCGGTCAACAGGGTCACAGTTCGTTTCGTCTTGTAAACATACAGTTCTTTTTGACACTGATTGTTTTCTCTCCATTACTTGTTTTCATAATGGGGATCAATGGGGATCGGTGGTGATCAATGGGGATCAGTGGTGATTGATGGTGATCAATGGCCACAGGAGAGCACTGAGGTCTGAAAATGATTTTGACCTCCAGACACAGGCACTTTTTGTTTTGAAATGAGTATCGTCTTAAATGTTTGTGATTTCAATATTGATCAAAAAGTGATGACTATGATTTATTTCATGATCGATCAGTTCCAGTCTCAAACTAGTTTAACAAACACTAGCCGTGTTTACATGCATACTTTTTTCATTCTGATTCAGATCATTCTGAATGGGGATCTATTCTGATCTGGTGTTCGCATGTGCCACTGCATGTGACACGCTGAATGTTCTTAAAGGGGCGTGTCCGAAATGACCACGGCGGGACGCGCTGGTTTGGACAGGTTTGGGCCGAGAATTAATGCTAGTGAGCAGCGTCGAGTCCAGGCTTCAACACCCATGGGTTCAGTTGGGTCCGATTTTAATTTTCAGGCCTGTTGAGAACTCCAGAATTCTGTGCCCACCTGTGCTCACCTGTGCTCACCTGTGCCCACCTGTGCTCACCTGTGCTCACCTGTGCTCACCTGTGCTGCAGGTTTGGTACTAAGGAGGAGTACATGTTGTTCATGAATGACTTTGTGGAGCGTCAGTGGAGCAGCATGCAGCGATTCCTGCAGGAGATCTCCAACCCTGACGGCCTGAACCACACATCCGGCTTCGACGGGTACATCGACCTCGGCAGAGAACTATCCAGTCTGCACACGCTGCTGACAGAGCTCGACCAGGTAACACACCTGACCAGCTCCCACAACACTGTTCTGAGCAGAAGAGACAATCTGTAGAGCTCATAGCCATTTTCATTGATCACTGATGATCATCATTAATCAACCAATGATCCACCTGTCCATAGAAATAATTAAATCATGATAAGAGATCAATGGTGGACACGTATTGATTATTATCTCTTTCTCTCTCCCTCGCTCCCAGTCATCTCTACTGAAGCTCGGTCCACTTCCTCGGATCCTCAGAGAAGTGTCAACAGCATTAGCTCACCCCGGGGGTGTGGCCAATCAGGGCGGCATGTCTGTTTCCACCCCAGAGGCTCAGCGAGTGGTGTCTCCACCCCCACTGTCCCCTCCCCCTTTGTCCCCACCCCTTTCACCTCCCCTAGCCACCTGTAATCCCTCCATCGGCCTGCAGGGTGGCGTTGGACTGGATGGAGGGTTAGCATTGTGCTTCTATTAGTCTTAGCATTAACATTGTTGGGAGGGGGGTGGTTTATATGGCAACATAGAGTTCTCTAAAGATAAAAAACCACCAAGGTAACCAATAGTCTGTGTGTGTGTGTGTGTGTGTGTGTGTGTGTGTGTGTGTGTGTGTGTGTGTGTGTAGGTTGGTGGACTTCACCAGACTTCCTTCTCCAACTCCTGAAAACAAAGACTTGTTTTTTGTCACAAAGGGATCCAGCCTTCAGCCTGCATCAGGTGACCTTTGACCTCTGTTTTTATCCAGTCAACCTATCTATCTTGTGAGGTCATACTATGACCTCTGACCCCTCTGTGCTGATCATTTCCTGTAGGCCTGCAGGGTTCTCCAGCTCCAAGCTCTTCCTACTCAGAACCCAATGAGAATGAGGCAGGGTTTGAAATTACCAATGGCAGCAGAAGGGAGGGCCCAGAGCTGACCAATGAGAGCCGCAGTCTGTCTCTGGTTGATCTACAGGACTGCTCCCCTAGCGATGGCCTTGACGACAGCCAATGGCAGCGTAGGACGGGGCTTCTCCCCCTTTCTTTCCAAAATCCAGTGTATCACATGACCACTACATCTCCACGGCAACCACAACAGCAGGCGGACACCACACCCTCAGACGGCTCGGTGGGGTCGCAGGGGAACATGGATGACAGGGTTGCCATGGCAACGAAACCAGCATTCCTCACTCAGATGTCTGTGGGGTTGGGAGGGGGCGAGAGGGGCGAGAGGACATCAGCCATGTCGAGCAGCAGCAGCGGAGAAGAGTATTCAAGACGAGCTCTGTCTCTAAGCGACACGCTGACAGGTACGTCCACCTGGAGACCTGTGACCTGTATACAACCTTACCGACTTATGTCCACCTCTTCACCTGCATCTGTTTGTATTGCTGCTCCCCACTCTCAGGTAGCTCCGCCCCCCCTCGACAGAGCTCCTCAGGTCCACAGAGACGCATCGATCAGCCTCCTCCTCCCAACTCCGCCCCCCCGGGACCTCCTCGAGGCCGCACACCTCCCAGCATACTCAGTGGTGGAGGAGGGGGTTCGGCCTACCCACCTCGCCCTGCCTCTGGGAGTATGATGTCATCCAGCCCTGATTGGCCGAGCAGTGGCCAGTCACGGCTCAGGCAGACGTCATCGTCGTCTAAAGGAGACAGTCCCGAGAAACAGCGGCCTGCTGCCAAGGTAATCAGACTGTTACCATGGCAACCTGTCAGTTGGCCGTCTGAGCAGGACGCGCCTGTCCCTCTGTGCTTGTGATGTCACAGTTACATCAGTCACATGACAGAGTCATATGTTGATGTTCCAGGCCCCCTCCCCCTGTGCGTTGGACCGTACTGCAGCCTGGCTGCTCAACATGAACTCCGCCTCCTCCTATGGCGAGACAGAGGACGATCGCCATGACGACCCCGTCATAGAAAAGGTAAGAAATGGATCTACCTGTTCTAGTGGTTCTGCTGGTTCTACTGTGCCTGACTCTGTGTGTATGTGTAGTACCAGCAGGAGATTGCGTTGCTGCAGGAGAAGCTGCGAGTTGCGTCTCTGCGTCAGGAGGAGTGTGAAGCTCGTCTGATGGTCCAGGATCAACAGAACCAGCGCATGCTGCAGGAATACCAGGTCAGGGACACCTGGTCTACCTGACCTCACCTGCACACACACCCCACTGACGTCACAGTCACATGAGTTGGTCACATGACTCTGGACCAACAGAGGTTTTGTGTTTTTGTGTTTCAGGCTCGGCTGGAGGACACAGAGAGCAGACTGAGGAGGCTGCAGGATGACAAAGACCTACAGATGAACAGCATCATCAGCAGGTGTGTACACATATATCTGTCTGTCTGCTCACCTGTCTGTCTGCTCACCTGTCTGACCATGTACCTGTGCAGGTTGATGGCAGTGGAGGAAGAGCTGAAGAAGGACCACTCTGACATGCAGGCTGTGGTTGACTCAAAACAGAAGATCATAGAGGCTCAGGTACCTGTCTGTCTGTCTGTCTGCCTGAGACTTTACCTGTCTGTCTGTCCACCTGCAGCTTTACCTGTCTGTATTTCACTGGTGACTCTCACCTGTATGTCTCCCACACAGGAGAAAAGGATAGCGAGCCTCGATGCTGCGAACACTCGCCTTATGGCGGCTCTGACCCAGCTGAAGGAGAGGTATGCTGTGACATCACAGCGGAATGGCCTGTCTCCTAGCAACACGTCGTCACTGCAGATCACTGAGAATGGAGAGTTCCGTAACTCTGGTAACTGCTGAGCAGCTGTTCATCTCTGATTGGCTGTGACTATGGATGGGGGGGGTTAACAACTGGGAACAGGACGAACCCCTCAACCAATCAGAGCTGTCCTAGTTACCTTAGACCTGTCAATCAACCATCACCTACAGCCATAGACCTGACCTCTGACCAGACTGCGCCCATGTTGCTAGGTTACCCTCAGTTACTGTTTTTGTTTTGCATGTTTTTTCCAAAGTCTGACATCACATCCTGTTTCCTTTGGTACTTCCTGTTGTGAGCTGGAAACAAAACTAAAGAGGTTTACCTGCAGTGACTCACCTGTGTCCTGCTCCTGATTATCATAACTTAGCACAAAGACTGGAGGCGGAGGGAAACTGTAGCGGAGCCTCCAGACATTTGGAGGTTAGTTTGTGTTGTTTCACTGAATTCTACTGGTTTTAATGTAAAGATCAAATTTTATCGTAAAACAGTAAAAACTCTTTAAATTGTGATGAATAGTTTGTGAACACACACACACGCACACACACACACACACACACACACACACACACACACACGACTGTGGTTTCTGTCTCTGTTCTTCTGTGTTAAAAATCGTTTGTTTCAGATCCTCTTATTGTTATTTATCAACATCAGTATTTATAAAGATGAACCAATAAACTATTACACTGTCAACTGTTGCTATGGTGATGAGTGACAGGACTGACGGACAGACACACACACACACACACAGGTATTGCTGTAAGGTGTGCTGAGACAGAGACAGGTTTATTTATGGGACACTGAGTCATAGCTCTATGTTATCTCTGAACAGGAAGTGATGTCACAGGTTCTCCATGAGGCGTTGCAGCGGGTCAGTGTTCCAGTACTCGTGGTTCCAGCCCAGAAACCAGCCAGTGAAAGTCGGCGGCTCAAACCCCTGTTTGACGGTCACTGTGGGTGTGTGAGGGTCTCTGCCAGCTGGGTCACTCTCTATGTAGCGGGCAGCTGCACAGGAAACACAGGTAGCTGTTAGCTCCACCCACTCCACCTGGACAACGTGTGCCACAGACACCTGTGAGCAGGAGCTGCCCACTGTGACAGCTCAGGTGAGTTAACTTCCCGTGTGACTCACCTGATGCCGCCGCCTCCGCCTTCTCCTCTTCATGAGCCTCGTTCCCAATCCAGATGAACACCTGCAGCGGGAAGCACAAGTCATCACCATGAAGCACAGGTGGAGGCCACAGGGCGTGACCTGGAACCATGGTGACAGCAGCAGAGACTCACCTGGTCCCAGGTGTCCAGGATCATGACGTCATCGGGAGCAAGGTCATCCTGCGTCAGTTCACCTGGAACCTCCTCCATCTGAACACAGAGTGAACTCATCATATGACCTCATACCATTACCTCATCCTGTGACCTCATCATGACATACCAGGAAGTTGCCTGTCTTGTTGGAGCAGGCGAACAGTCGTGGAGGATGAGCCTCCATCTCGTTCTCCTGTCGGGCCGATTGACAGTAGTCCTTCTTCCCCCCCAACGCATCCCAGAATGCATCTGCATGCACACACAGGTTGGGTTAACTTTACATTATTTGAACTTTGACCCCTGCCCCCCTTCACCCCCCCCCTCACCTGACTCCTGCCCCTCCTCCAGCAAAGAAGGGGCTTTCTGCAGGCCTTGGCACAGTTTTCTGGCTCCCTGGGCCTCAGTGGGGCTGCTGCGGCTGCCACGCCACATCCAGCAGCCAGAGGGCGCCACCAGCAGGAATACGTCACAGGAGTTGAGACTGGAGGAGGAGAAGTCCACCTGAGGACAGAGGACACAGGTTGGACTGCTCTTACTGCCCTTACTGGCCTCACTGGTCTCACTGGTTCAACTGGTCTAACTGGTTTCTCACCTCCATGGCTCTAGTGTCTCCTGCTTTATTGGCCCGGACCTGGAACAAACGGGTCTCTGGTTCCTCTTCTGGGCCGTCGTTTCTGGAAGTGCTGCCCTTGTACACCACCATTGGCTCCCCTCCGAATAGGCTCATGAGATGGGCGGGCTCTTTTCCCTGGACCACTCTCACCTGCAGACAGGTTACAGTGTGAGGCTCACGGGGTTTTCACAGATCAAACCCAGTCTAGATTCACACACCTGCACAGCTCCACCTCCTAGGTCATCGTCCAACTGCACCGCCAAGATGGCTGAAGCCCCAATCTCATCCTGGCTGGACTCCGCCCCCTGCCTGCAAACAAACATCCTGGTTATTGTTGATTGTAGCAGGAAGTTGATGCCAGGGGGAGGAGCTTATGATCATGTGAGATGACAGCCAACAGGTGACACCTCACCATATGTAGATGATGTGTCCATTTCTGTCTCCATGGTGATACTGGTATTGGATGATGTAACTGTCTCCTCCATAGAACTGACCAAAGATCTCTGGGTCCACCAGAACTTTATCTGAGCCCTCAACACGCCACACCTGTAGACAGACATGTAGGGAGAGCCAGGCACAGACAAGTACAGACAGACAGACAGGTAGCCCCGCCCCCTCACCTGTTTCTCTCCATCTCCTCGGTCCACCATCCCATGCTGCGCCGCCATGGTGTCTGATTGGTGGAGCGTTGACACATCAAACGGCACCTGTCCAAGCAGAGAGTTAGAGCTCTGGTCTGGAGCACTTTGGTCCTGATCTTGCTTCTGATTGGTTTACCTTCTTAATTTTTGCAATCTGATTGGACACGTAGGCCGTTCCCATGCCAACAGTGTCATCAGGATCCCTCCAGTCCTGGAAGAACTGTTTGAAGAGTGGGGTCTCCCCGTGTTCAGGGAGGACCTGGACCTGGAGGGGCAGGAGGCGGGGTGGAGGGGTGAGTGTGTGTGTGTGTGTGTGTGTGTGTGTGTGTGTGTGTGTTTGCGTGTGCGTGCATGTGTCACCTGTGTGTGCGCTGGGTAGTTCATCTTCTGGATGAACTGCTCTGAAGTTTTCAGAACAGCATGACGTTCCTCAGCATTTGAGTCCTTACCTACACACACACACACACACACACACACACACACACACACACACAGGTGATGACACATGATGTAGGCGAAAATGATGAAGAGAAAGATGAAGATGAACCTTTCCAAATGAAGATGTTTCCATTGGCTCCGTTGTCAAGGATGAAACACTCGCTAGACTGCAAAGCATCTTGGGAGAAGGGGTTGTGCTCTGCTACCATGGTAACCTCTATGTCTCCACCAGTGTTGGACACCTGAGAAACAGATAGGTGGACAGGTGATGATTCCTGCTGCACCACAGGAAGTGACCTGGCGAGACACACCTGCATCACCTGGTAGAGCTGAGCCAACTTCCTGTGAGAGGCGTCCATCTTGGTGTCGTCACTGTGAGCGTCAGGAAGCTTCGGCTTCTCCCCGAGGACCTGAGGTCGTAATATCATTGATCACTGATCAAACCTCCTCCATGTTTTTATGGTAACAGCACCTCTGTTCTGATGGAACTGTCAGAGACTCATTTCTCCAGTTATTCCACCAGCACCTGAACGCAGCACAACACACTCCTCCTACTTCACACACACAGTACTACAGTACTACTGCATAGTAACAGCGTAGTTGTACTGTAGCGGTATTGCAGTTTTACTAGTATGTTCTCGTTACCTCCAGCATCCTGTCTGGCTCTGCCCCCTCATTACAGATCAGCAGCTTGGCTCGCCCACACCGCTCATCGTCACGGATACCCTTAGACACCTGTCAGTCAACCAATTAGTCACAATATGATGTCTCTAAAGACTGATGATGTCATATTGATGTAATAACTCACCATGGTGGCTTTTAGCTTCTCAAAGTGGTTGCTATGGGAACCAGACCACTGGATGATTTCCTGTAGGAAGAAAGAGACAGGTTCAGATCCTGTCTAACCTCTCTCCACTCGTCTCACCCCCCTCTGCCCATCTCACCTCTCCCAGGTCCAGGATGAAACTGTCATCCTGGTTGAAACTCTCCCAGGTGACAGGAACCTCTGTCGCCCTGACAACACGGCGACCTTTGACCTGCAGCAGCCTCTGAACATCCACATCATTGGTCACCACATGATTGAACCCTGAGGCCACACCCCCTTTCTTAGAACAAACAAGAATTGATATCATCATCAATGCCAAAGACAGTTCTTCATCAATTCAGTATCATTTCTACTGTGGCACTGTACTGCTAGTCATTGTCATGGGAACCAGACAGGAAAACAGTTACCATGTACTTGAGCCCAGTTTTGAAGTATCCAGTGAAGGTACTGGACTCATGGCCCTGGACTTCACGGTACTGGATTGGAGCCCCCTGCAGGAACTCATCCATCTGAACTGCAAAGATTGCCGCCGCTCCACTCTCATCCTGAGAACACTCGGAACCTGGAGACCAACCAGCCAACAAGAGAACAGAGCAAGAGTCACACCTGAGACAATGTGTCTCACACCTGAGACATGCTGAGACACTGAGACTGAGGAAGTACTGCAGTACCTTGCCAGTAGTGCAGGTCGTACTGCAGAGATCCTCTGCGGGTTTCGGTGCTGTGGAGAACCAGGTAAGCATCTCCGCTAAAGAACCCTCCATACAGACTCTCAGGTATAGGAACCAGCTCCATGTTCTCCACCCTCCACACCTGAAGCCCCGCCTTCTGTCCTGCATGTTCAAACTCTGGGTGAAAAACCATGATGTCACCTGCAGGGACGGGACCGCAGAAAAACACCTGAGCAAAAACATGTAGCCTGCAGGGGGCTGTAACCCCACCCAAAACAGGTCAGCTTCACCTTGATTGAAACACAAAGGGTCTGAATGGATCAAAGTGAGTCATTCTCTCGACACAAACAGCTGCAGCTCAGAGGAACAGGAAGTAACTCACCCTCCCTGACAGACAGGTACAGACAGACAGGTACAGCTGGGTACAGACAGACAGACAGAGAGATACAGAGAGATGGGTACAGACAGGTAGAGGCTGTTTCAGGTTTAAACTGTTTTAAAGACCAAGCAGCTTCACAGATGTTCAAAAAGCCCACGTACAGTAAACATCTCATCAAAAAGAGCTCCGGGATCAGAAGGAGTGAAACTGAGATGCCTTCAGCTTCACATGAGTTATTGATGAGATGAGAGGATGAACAGAAACCTCAAACACCTCTGTTTGTTTCAGAATTTGACCCAGTCTGGACCTGGACCTGGACCTAGACCTGGACCTAGACCTGGACCTGGACCTGGACCTGGACCTGGACCTGGACCTGGATTCTTGAAAACTCACGCTGAGGATGAACAAAAAGGAAACTCACCGTGAGTGTTGGTTGGATGTCGTGTTGAACTGAAGCTGCTGCAAACAAATGAAGACTGAGCTTCACCTGAGACTGACACTGGGGGAAGGGCTGCAGGTAACTTTACCTGTCTACCCCCCTCACTTCCTGCTCTGTAAGGCCACACCCAGCCTGAGCAGCTGGTGTATGTGTGTGTGTGTGTGTGTGTGTGTGGTGGTCATACATGACACTGGAGAATAAAATTGTTGTGCTGTGTTTTGATCTGATCTAATGGCCACGCCCACTCAAGGGCCCAGACGTGTGAACCTTTTCACACCATTGGTGCTGACGGTAATGAAACAGCCTAACCCAGTGGTGCTGATTCTTTACAGTCTAAATATCTAGTATATTTAAAGAACAACGTGCTTCAGCTGATCTCAGTCCTGTGTCGTCCTAAAGAACTCCCTTTTTGTTAGCGAACTTTTATTTTGAAGAACATATTCATCCAGGCTGTGTTTTACTTTGAAACTCCTCCCCGGATGTCTTTGGTGTTGTTGACAGTCGGTCAGCTGAGCGTTAATTTGTCAACATGTCGACGAAAATTGTGAAGTCATCGATGACTCGCCGGGTTTAAACGGGTTAACGGACAGTCGGTGGAGCAAGACGGGACAATGGAGACGTTCAATAAGCTCACAAGCCTGCTGCTGCACGCGCTGGAGACGGTCGGTTAGCTCACGTCAGCCTGTTAGCTTCTGTTAGCAGCCCGTTAGCTTCTGTTAGCAGCCCGTTAGCTTCTGTTAGCAGCCTTTTAGCTTCTGTTCTGAGAGTAAAGAGTGGTTTAGAAACAAGAAAACTTCCTGGCTCTATGTCACGTGATCTGACCCCCCCCCCCCCCCCCGACTCCAATGGGAGAAGTGAACGGGATTAGACGAGATTATGGTCGATTCTTTCGCTCCATAGACACTTAGTAAATACTGGAGACAAGTCTTCTGAACATTTTGACATAAAAATGGACAAATCAGGAGAAAATGAACTTGTTCCATACTTGTCTCTGTCTCAACACTCTCGCGAGATCTGGCACAGGTCTCGTCTGGTGGTGCTGAATCAGAGCAGTTGTGCTAACGTTTCAATCTGAAATAAAATGTGTTTCATCGTTATTGATTGCCAGTGTTATTGAATTCTTTTTAAAAGAATATGATCAGACTGGTGATATTGTACTGGGATGATAAAATGAGCGGCAACATTAATGTTGTACTGTCTCCAGTTTTGACAAGAAGGAGCAGCAGAACAAGCGCACGGGCGACCACGCCCACTTAGACAGGAAGTGGAGGCTCCACCATTTCACATCATGGGTGCAGCTTGTCTTGTCAGAGTAGTAGAGTATCTTTGGTTAAAGTCAGAGACTGTGTCAGTCTGACTGGAGGAAACGGTCAGGTGTTTACCTGTCTCCCTTCACCTGTCTGTCTCTCAGAGGGAGCCCACCGTCAACCTGTTGGATTCCTTCATCGATCACTGGAAATCGATCACGAACTATTACATTGAGACAACAGGTGAGGAGGAGGGAGGGGGGTGAAAGGGAGGGGTCATCATGTCAGTGACTGTCCTCTGTGTGTGTGTATGTAGATGACAGTCGTCCTGTCAGACAGACAGAGATCCCCTGGCGTCTCAGACAGATGTTGGACATCTTGGTGTATGAGGAAAAACAAGAGGTAGCACTCACACACACTCACACACACTCACACAGCTAGACTTTATTATTTGTATTAAGGTTTCTCTCCGTGGCAGTAACACAGATGGGAGCTGAGTGGTTGATGTATTGATTACTGTTTATTGATCCAGGCTGTAGAGGACACAGGAGTGTGTATGGAGTACCTGCTGCAGCACAAACTGCTGGAGACTCTGGTCACGCTGGGCAAAGCTCAGGTAACTTCACCATGATGTCACACCTTAACCTGAGGTCAAAGTTCAGAATAAGCTCAGATAGAGTTCAGAGCTGATGACAAGGAGGATGATGGTGTCGTCACAAACTAATTATCCCCCACCCCCCACCCCAGTACCCCCCAGGGATGTCTCAGCAGGTGTTGTTGTTCTTCTCGAAGCTGTTGTCTCAGATGCAGAAACCTGTGCTTCACCTGGTGAACGTCTACAGACCTGTACAGGTAAACACCAGCTCATACATTCTTATTTACATATGGACACGCCTCCATGCTATGTATGGTCAACACTTCCTGATGGAGTGGTGATGTTTCCTGCAACCTGATTGGTTGGTACAAGAACTGATTCTCAATTTATTTTTATCTTGAGCTAAAACAACACAAGTAAAAAACAAAACAAAAAACAAGTCAGCTGTCAGTCATAGGCACTCAGCCCCTCCCCATCCCACCCCCCACAACAACTCATTGCACAAATGAATGATGATGACATCACCTCTCCTCTGCCCCTCTCAGAAGCTGATTCGTCATTGTGCACTTCCTGGATCCCAGACAGAGAAGGAAGAAGCTCAGTTCCTGTTGGTTGTCTGCTCCAGAGTCAAATATGATCCACACATGCTCAGATATGTCTTGGAGGTAACTAACAGTTAACCAGCAGCTAACCAGCAGCTACCAGCAGTTAACCAGCAGCTAACTGACAGTTACCAGCAGTTAACCAGCAGCTACCAGCAACTAACCAGCAGATTATTGATTATCATTGAGACCTGTGATGTCACATCACATCTGAACATTCCTGAATGGAGTGTGACAGGATCAAACAGTTGTTGTATCATCAGATTCTAGACCAACCACCAGCCAGGACTCCGGCCTCTGACCAATCACAGCCCTGCTCACAGGCCTCCAACCACACATCAGAAAAACCACCATTCTCCAACCAGTCAGGTTCATCTGACCCCAGTCCTGTCCAATCAGAGATCAGTTTGCTGTCGGCTCTGCTGCAGCTCACCAAGAGCCAGGTCAGTTAACCACCGGTCACATGACCTGTCTCCTCGGAGGCCCTCTGTCTGTGAATATTGATTCTCAGTGGAATGACCAGGTCACATGACCTGTCTCCTCAGAGGCCCTCTGTCAGCCTGAAGGCCTATGAAAGTCTTCTGCTGCTCTCTGGGCTCCAGTCTGGATCTTCAGGAGAAGTTCTGTCCGTTCACTCCCAGCTTGCGGAGCTGCTGGCTGGGAGGCTTGTGGAGCTCTACTCCCTGCTGCCTCTGGAGAGTCTGGATCCCGCACAGGCCCAGAGCTGGCCTCACACACCATGGAGGTATAGACACTCACACACATACACACACTGGACAGCAGTTAGTCAGTGGCAACAGTGGTAACTTCAACACAAGGAGAGGCAGGTGCCTCTGTTTGATGTCGGAGCCTATGAGTTGTGTGTCTGCCACCAGATGGCAGCAGAGTGTGCTGTTGACTGTGGCACTGTGGTATTACTGCAGTATTACTGTAGTATCTCTCTTTCTGTTCAGTTCTCAGTTCTCTCGCTGCAGTTCTGATCTCAGGTCAGAGGCTCCTGCTGCTGATCACATGACCAACTTTTTCTCCTGGTTTGACTTCCTGGATCACCTGATGAGAGAGTCCCCACAGGTACACACACCGTCAGATTTGATGTGATTTGATTTGATCAACTTTATTAGTCCCAGAGAGCAGTTGTATTCAGCAGCCTGCCACAAAACACATGAACTCTCATACATACATGCAAGTGCATATAAATTTACAGTGTCAGTGAACACAAACAGGTACATACCCACACTCCTGCTCACTTTGATTTGAAAGCATTATTCATCAGTGTCATGTTCAGATGTTGTAATATAGTGTGTGTGGGCAGCTCCACATTTCAACAGTGTGTAATGAGACGATGCTGCCCCGAGGTTTGGTCACACGCTACATAGTACATAGTAAAGCACCATCAGTTTAAGTACAAGCTTCAAGGTCCCATGAATAACAATGAAAACTGGACATATTCACAAATTCTTCACAAATCACAGAGCACAAGTTTCACAAGCGCAAGACAAAGAGATCGAGCTTGAGCGGAGGAAATCAGTGTGAGCAGCAGTGTAACAGAGCGCAGCACAGTGTGAGCACGAGCAGAGGCTGTCTGAGTGTGAGAGCACAGTTTTAAGAGACTATATTACAACATCTGAATGTAAATAATGCTCTCACATCAATATGATACAGTCTTGTCTTAAAGAGGAGCTGTGCAGCATCTGTACCTTCACTCAACAGCTTCAGTAACTGCTGGTTAAATAAATGACCTGTAACGTGTCACAGGGACAATGGAGGCTCTCTGTCCTCCACCTGCGTCTCTGGACTGAAAACAATGGATGAGGCCAGATTAAACTTGCTGATGTGTTGTTTAGTGTTTAATTGAATTTGGCTCTTTGTGAATCCTTTGTGTCTGGAACAGGCTGTTCATTGAGGTTTGATCCTGCAGAGCTGGAGCTTTAACAGGCTGATTAACAGGTGATGTGTGGATCCCAGACCAGCGGCGCAGACACACAGAGAGTCATTCAGTTATGGCCAATAGTAACACTGTGTGTGTGTGTGTGTGTGTGTGTGTGTGTGTGTGAGAGAACAGGTGTTGTCAGTGAAGTTAGCTCAGTGTGTTCGACAGGTGTGGTTGGTCAGTGTTCTTCTGCCTCAGCTGCTGAACATGTGAGTTTAATCTCCTCCTCCTCCTCCTCCTCATCATCATCATCATCATCATATCCAGGTGTAATCCAGGTGTCCTCTCTGATGTCCAGGTGTGAGCAGGTGGTCCTCACCTCCACCTCCGTTCTCTGTGCTGTGGTCAGACTGGTCCAGTCGTCCTCTCTGTTGGACCAGCTGGTCCAATTCCTGTTGAGGACACACCCCCTGACACACCTGCTGCTGCAGCGATGTGACCACATCTCTGACCAGGTGAGTCCCGGGACAGCAGCCCTGCAGGGACACAAAGCACTGGATGAAGCAGTGAGCAGGTGATGTCCACCTGAGCTCCCTGTGATGTGACTGTGCTCTTCTGTCCTCAGATCAGCATGGTGTCTCTGTCTCTGGTGGAGGAGTTACTGCAGAAGCCTCACAGGGACATTCTGGACATCCTGGTGTTGAGTTTCTTGCGGGGGCGGGGTTACCTGTCTCCACCTGCTGCAGGTGTGGATGACAGACACACACAGACCAATGAGGACAGCGAGTGAGTCAACTTGTGTTCATGATCCTTTTCCCATGTTTCCTTGTGTCGGACACTTCCTGTGTCTCACTGTAGTGTGTGTGTGTGTGTGTGTGTGTGTGTGTGTGTGTGTGTGTGTGTGCGCAGGGACCTGGAGGAGGACCCATTCTTCTCTGACTCCTTGTTGTTCTCAGACTCTCAGTTCCTTCCTCCTCCCCTTCCCTCTGCTCCTCCCCCCTCTGGACTGGGATCAGCTGCTGATGTCATCAACAGGTGACCACGCCCATCATAGACTCATGTGTATGAACTCTGACCTGGTCCAGATCCTCTCATTGATCTGAGAGTGGAGTGAGGTAGAGACATCATCATCATCATCATCATCCTTACCTGAGCCTGTAACAAGACTGTGTGTGTGTGTGTGTGTGTGTGTGTGTGCGTGTGTGTGTGCGTGTTTAGTTTTTTGTGTTTGGTTCCTGTTCAGGTTCGATCAGCTCAGCTGCTGCAGGAGGGAGGATATGAGTCATATGTTCATGATGCTCACACAGTGGTCAGCGCGCACACACACACACACACACACACACACACACACACACACACACACACATTCAAAGATAAATAAAATCCCTTAAAATTATTAAAAAAGTAAATATGTCATGATCAGAAACTTCCTGTTTGAGCTGTCAGTCACTGCGCTGTCATGACGATCCAGACACCAAACAGTCTTCACATCAATTATTAATGATTTTGATCCAGGGTCTGGACCTCACTCAGTCTAATAGGCTCCGCCCCCTCTCTCAGGTGACCAGCTGTCAGTCTCTCTCTCAGTCATGGGATTGGCCGCTCAGTCTTCCTCCCCTTTGCCCCTCAGGTGAGGGGGAGGAGTTCTTTGAGGGTCACCTGTTCAAAGTTCTGTTTGATCGACTGGGAAGAATCCTGGAGCAGGTACACCCACCTGTCTGACCCCACCCACCTGTCTGACCCCACCCACCTGTCTGACCCTACCCACCTGTCTGACCCCACCCGCCTGTCTGACCCTACCCACCTGTCTGACCCTACCTGCCTTATCTGACCCCACCCACCTGTCTGACCCCACCCGCCTGTCTGACCCCACCTACCTGTCTGACTCTGAAATGACACCTGCAGCAGGTGTGTGTATGTGTGTGTCATCTGTGTGTGTGTGTGTGTGTACAGCCATATGAGGTCAACCTCCTGCTGACCTCCGTCCTGTCCAGACTCTCGGCCTTCAACCACCCACTGCTGCACGAGTACCTGCTCAACCCCTACATACACCTGTCTGCCTGCTCCAGGTCGCTCTTCTCCGTCCTCATTCGGGTAACACACCTTTTGTCAGTCTCAACTGTCTGTCTCACCTGTCTGTCTGTCTGTCTTTCTGTCTGTCAGTCTTACCTGTCTATCAGTCTCACCTGTCTCACCTTTCTGTCTCACCTGTCTATCAGTCTCACCTGTCTCACCTTTCTGTCTCACCTGTCTATCAGTCTCAGCTGTCTGTCTGTCTCACCTGTCTGTCTGTCTCACCTGTCTATCAGTCTCAGCTGTCTGTCTGTCTCACCTTTCTGTCTCACCTGTCTATCAGTCTCAGCTGTCTGTCTGTCTCACCTGTCTATCAGTCTCAGCTGTCTGTCTGTCTCACCTGTCTGTCAGTCTCAGCTGTCTGTCTGTCTCACCTGTCTGTCACTCAGGTGATGGGGGGCCTGATGCAGAGGATCCAGCAGATTCCTGCTCTGACTGAACAACTGTTGAACACGAGGAGACACCTGCTGGGCCTAAGCCACACACCCGGGTAACTCACCTGTCTGTTTGTTTCTTTATCTGTCTGTCTGTCTACCTGTCTGTCTGGCCTCCAGACCCCTCTGAATGTGTACCTGAGTTTACCTGTGGGTGTGTCCTCAGGCAGGAGCACCTGACCCTGCTGAGGGGGGTCATCGTCCTGGAGGAGTTCTGTAAAGAGCTCGCCGCCATCGCCTTTGTCAAACTGCCACAAGACCAGACAGAGCAAACCGGACCAGAACTGACCCTCCTGGACCAGCAGTAATCCACGTGGGCTAGCAGCAGCAGGTCTCCCTGTGTAACCTGGGACTTGAATACATTGACAGGTACAGCTGGACCAGCTGGACCACATGAATCAGTGCAGACAAATCACCAGTGATTCATGTGGATCCTGCAGGAGCCTGAACAGGTTTAACAAATCCAGCCACATGTTTTCACGTTCATATGTGATGTGATGTCACTGAGATGTCACAGTTTATGTATTTACTGCAGTTTGATTGGACTGTGTCTGGTTCAAACCTCCACCAGAACCAGACCATCCTGTCAGGTTCACAATATGATTCACCTGGACCTGGTCCAGACTCAGATCTGACACCAAAGAGTTCAAAATGTCAAAGTAATGAAAACAGGTTCACCTCTGGACCTCGATCCGTCCTGGTTCAGATCAGTTTGGGACTTCAGTGTGAACAGACAGACACACAAACAGACAGACACAAACAGACAGACACACAAACAGAGAAGCTGTTTTATGGGATGGAAAGATGGACGATGTTTGTCAGTAAATGATGGGTTTGTCGGTGAACATGTTCGTCAGTAAACATGATGCTAGCTGGGTGAACATTGTCTTCAGTTTTATGCTGTGATAATAAACAGAAAAGCTATTTTTTATTTCATTTGTGCCAATAAGAAACTGATAATATTGGAGCACTACGTTTGATGATGATGAGCATGATGTCATCATGGAGACCTGTTACAAACTGTGCTGCTTCACTTTAAAGAGCCTTTGTTCTTGTTGATGTTTTAAATAAAGTTCTGACAGTTTGGACAAAGTCTTTGATGCTGATTATCCAAAAGCAGAATTTAGAAATCCAGGATGACTGAAAAAGCCAGGCTTGATTTAGCCTAATCATTGAATCCTGGATTAATCTGCTGCACGTTAGGGTTAATCCAGATTGTGATCCAGACCACGGTGTCGATCACTGATTCACTGATGAAGACGTGTCAGTGAGCAGCAGCAGCTCCTGATGGACGTTCATGAGGAAACACCACAGGTCACTGCTCTGTCTCCAGAGGAACGGTTGAACACTTGTGTAGCAGAGTTAGATCATGTGACACAAACTGAATCCTCCAGACTTCCTCTGCGGTCCTGGGTTTGTGCATCAGCCCCGTGGCTCCATAGATACAAATTAATCGATTACATCTGTAACAGTATAATTTGTATTCAATGAAACGCTTCCAGGACCCGATGATGTGCTTCATGCTTAACGTCACACGCGGGCTTTTATTGTGAAGGTCTGCACCGGATGCTGGTGTGTTTGTTGCGGGGTGTTGCGGGCTGGTCCCTCACTGCAGTGGAGCGGAGGAAGAGGAGAAGGAGCGGGAGCTGAAGGTCACAGCTGGCGGGCCGACATCACCGAGATCACTGATACTGATCATGATTATCGATTAAGTGATTTGATTCACAGCTACGGGAGGAGCAGGAGCCGCGCGACACCGACGATCAGCTGCTGCATCCCGTCTACATCACCAGCCAACACCTGTCTCTCCGCCTCACGCCGGCCTGTCTCTCCGCCCGTCGCTACATCATGGGGAACCGAGGGATGGAGGAGCTGATCCCGCTGGTGAACCGGCTCCAGGACGCCTTCTCCTCCATCGGCCAGAACGCCAGCCTCGACCTGCCGCAGATCGCGGTGGTGGGCGGGCAGAGCGCAGGGAAGAGCTCGGTGCTGGAGAACTTCGTGGGCAAGTGAGTCCACCTGTCTGTCTGACTGATCACCTGTCTGTCTGACTGATCACCTGTCTGTCTGATCACCTGTCTGTCTGACTGATCACCTGTCTGTCTGTCTGATCACCTGACTTACCTGACTGTGTGTTATGACATGTCATTACACACTGTTACACTGGTAGGAACCAGAGAAACCAGTGTTAATCATAATGTTGGTATTACGCTGTAATAACCACAGTAAAACGTCATTAACATGTCAATAAAATTAATTGATTATTGACAGACGTCAATGTCAAATCTCTCATTTTGAATGAAAAGCATTGATGATATTGATCATATACACACATCTCATCGGTTTTGCTGTACTGAGGTTGGTTTCTCCTTCTAGAGTTCAGAAAGTGATTTGTAGCCAGGACCTGATCCAAGACCTGATACAGGACCTGATACAGGACCTGATCCAAGACCCGATCCAACACCTGATACAGGACCTGATACTGGACCTGATACAGGACCGGATGCAGGGTCTGATGCAGAACCTGATACAGAACCTGATCCAAGACCTGATACAGGACCGGATGCAGGGTCTGATGCAGAACCTGATGCAGGGTCTGATGCAGAACCTGATACAGGACCTGATACAGGACCTGATGCAGAACCTGATACAAGACCTGATGCAGGGCCTTATACAGGACCTGATCCAAGACCTGATACAGGACCTGATACAGGATCTGATGCAGAACCTGATACAGGACCTGAAGCAGGGCCTTATACAGAACCTGATACAGGACCTGATCCAAGACCTGTTCCTCTTTATAAAAACACTGCAGAGACGAGTCACAAAAGACAAACCTCAGACTCAGCTGAGGCTTATTAGCTATGAAGCTAGTTAGCTGTGAAGCTAATTAGCTGCACCAACCCAAATAGTAAGAGCGTCTGCTCTGACCCCCGCATGTGACCCACAGGAGAGTTGTCATGGTAGCAACAATAAATCAAAAAACATTAAAATGATTTTTGGTTTATAAACACACATCTCACAGGTCACTTCTTCTTCTGTCATTAAGAATGAAGTGAACTCTGAGACTAACTAGCTTAGCATGTGATTCAACATAAGTCAGGTTATCTTGTGTCTGGCCTTCACTGGTCCCAGGTCTGAAGAACCAATGATGTGGATTTGCTCTCTGATGAAAGCTGACATGGGATTGGCTGAATATTTTTCTCTTCCTTGTTGACCCCAAGGATAAGGAGGGTCTTTCTCTCTCTCTCTCTCTCTCTCTCTCTCTCTCTCTCTTCCCTCTCTCTCTCTCTCTCTCTCTCTCTCTCTCTCTCTCTCTCTCTCTCTTTCCTCTCTCTCTCTCTCTCTCTCTCTCTCTCTCTCTCTCTCTCTCTCTCTCTCCGCCCCTCTCTCTCGCTGCCTCTGCCTCTCTCACCTCCTATTGGTTGGTGTTGTCATGTGACAGCTGGTTTTGGTTGAAGCAGCATCGCCTGACAATAACAGTGTAATGTGTGTGTGTGTGTGTGTGTGTGTAGGCGGAGAGCTGCAGTCTTTGAATCCCCTGCAGCGTGCACACACACATACATACACACACACTGAGGATGTCGTGACAATGTTTCTCCTCGAGCAGCAGGATTCACATGACAGAGTAGAACAGAGACTCAGAACAGTGAAATGAAACAAGCCTGAGGTCAAGAGTCACACGTTCTGGGGCGCCATACAGCTCAGTGGGTTGAGCAGGCACCCCATATATAGAAGCTACAGTCTTCACTGCAGCAAGCCCTGGCTCAAATCCCAAATCTGAGGGCCCTTTGCTGCATGTCCTTCCCCCTCTCTCTGCCTCCACATTTCCTGTCTCTCTCAACTGTCCTATCAATTAAAGACAAAAAGCCCAAAACATATAAAAAAAAAGGAACACACATTCTATTAAAGCTCCATACGGTATAAAGGTAGACGTGCGTCTTAAAGCTCCGTACGGTATAAAGGCAGACGTGCGTCTTAAAGCTCCATACGGTATAAAGGTAGACGTGCGTCTTAAAGCTCCGTACGGTATAAAGGCAGACATGCGTCTTAAAGCTCCGTACGGTATAAAGGCAGACGTGCGTCTTAAAGCTCCGTACGGTATAAAGGCAGACGTGCGTCTTAAAGCTCCGTACGGTATAAAGGCAGACGTGCGTCTTAAAGCTCCATACAGTATAAAGGTAGAGGTAAAGGAGGCTCAGAGCTGAGAAATAGCTGAGATGCTAGTTAACTGCTCCAACCCAAACAATCAGGTCGTCTGTCACACCTGTAGAACTGAACACCAGACAGATTCAGGCCTGAACTAGGACCCGTTGTTATCAACTACACCTGACAGTTCTCTCCCCTCCCCCTCCAGAGACTTCCTACCTCGAGGTTCAGGTATCGTCACCCGACGTCCCCTGGTGCTGCAGCTCATCACCTGTTCTACAGGTGAGACACAGTGTCAGACACACACAGACAGAGTGTCTTTTTAAGCCTGTGTCCTGACTGTATGTGTGTGTGTGTGTGTGCAGAGTATGCTGAGTTCCTGCACTGTAAAGGCAAGAAGTTCACAGACTTTGATGAAGTTCGTCAGGAGATCGAGGCTGAGACGGATCGGGTGACGGGACACAACAAGGGGATTAGTCCAGTCCCCATCAACCTGAGGGTGTACTCCCCCAATGGTAACACACACACACACATACACATACACACACACACACAGGATGTTTAGTGATTTGTGTGTGTGTGTGTGTGTGTGTGTGTGTGTATGTGTGTTAGTTTTGAACCTGACTCTGGTGGACCTTCCTGGGATGACCAAGGTCCCGGTTGGGGACCAGCCGGCCGACATTGAGCACCAGATCAGAGAGATGCTGATGCAGTTTGTTACCAAGGACAACTGCCTCCTATTGGCTGTTTCTCCCGCCAACTCTGACCTTGCCAACTCCGACGCTCTGAAGATTGCCAAGGAGGTCGACCCACAAGGTCAAAGGGCTCCTCCCACTTCCTCTGCTCCTGCATATCTAACTGAATGGTTCTCAAGTTCTCAGTCTGGGAGTCTGGCTTCTCTGTTGGGGGTGGGGCTCTTGTGATGTCATTGTTGTGATGTACTATGTGTGCAGGTCTGAGGACCATCGGTGTCATCACCAAACTGGATCTGATGGATGAAGGAACTGATGCCAGAGATATCCTGGAGAACAAGCTGCTGCCATTACGCAGAGGTACAGACACTGATGTCACAAACACTGTGGGAGGGGAGGTGTATAGCAGCGACAGGTAACAAATGCAGCTAACCTCTACTGTGTCAGGTTACATTGGTGTGGTGAATCGCAGTCAGAAGGACATCGACGGAAAGAAAGATATCAACGCTGCCCTGCAGGCAGAGAGGAAATTCTTCCTGTCTCACCCGGGATACCGACACCTGGCTGACCGCATGGGAACCGCCTACCTGCAGAAGGTCCTCAACCAGGTAACCAAACACCTGGACGTTCAGAGAGATCTGTCTGTGACGTCACCACAGAGTTTCTCACAGGGGCGCAGAATATTCTTTGTCACTGCAACATCCTCTACAGACCATCTACAGGAGGTTTTCTAGAGGTCAGTTGTCAGACAGATGTGCAGCAGACAGATGTGCAGCAGACAGCGAGCCTAGCCACCAGCCGCTCCTCCCTTGCTCACATCCTGAGGACGGGACAAAGTCTCCTGGACATTCTGTGTGCTTTTCCTCTCTTCATTTCTAACTGGCTCCTTTAAGTTTTTGCCAGTGCCTGATCTGGTGCACCCAGGGTCTTTTGTGGTGCATGCTCACCTGATCCACATATAAAAACAAATGTTGAAATCAATAAATCATGAGGAAAAAAAAGAGATGAGCAAAAACAAGGAAATAGAAACATTGTAATAACTCCTCTGACCACAGCTGACCACAGCTGCCACAGCTGGCCACAGTCTATAACAGCTGTCTATATGAAGCGGTAAATGCTCAGAAATTGAGCATGTTTCATATCAATAAGTTGTAGGCTTCAAAAACCATCAAGCAAATATAAAGCCACCGACTGAGAGGCCTCACCTGTAGTTTAAACAAGAGTATAAGAAAAACCCAAACGTCTGTCTTAGTAGCTGGTGTTAACCTTGAACATGAATCCTATTATTAGGGACATGAATAACAAGAATAGCAGGTGAGAAGTAGCTGCTGCAGTCTGATGCGCCACAGATGTGTAAATATCAGTATTTATTTCACTAATAACACACTTTACAAACACAGAGAAACACTATGTACCAATCCAGTCGTCTGTGGAATGAGATCACCTTCATATTCCTGAGTGCTGCGATTCATACCTTAGTTACATATAAACTGTATAAACAAATTTTTCCCTTGAATATACAGAAAAACAGAAAACTGTGGTAAAAGTAACATGTTGTTAATATTTTACAGACCCAAAAATCACAGATCATGTTTTCTATTATTATTAATAAAAATATGACTATTGCACCGACGGCTTTTAGTCACTTTAACTGTGACTAAAAATCTGTTGTTTATGAAACTATGTAAACATACAGTTCCACTGGAGGAAGATAACCATCGATCCGATACCAACGAGGCTGTTGTGTTTTAGCAAGTTCTACTGTTGTAACGTACCACATTGTCTAACCAAACTGAGCCTGCTGCAGGCTGATTTAGGCAGTAGCCTACAGTTGACTTACTTGTCGAGGAGAAAGCTGGCAACTTCAGTGTCCCTTTTAAAGTCTTTCTCCCTCATTAGCTCTTTCAACCTGGGGAAGGCTACCTCAGTGTTGACCCTCTTTTTCTGAATACACCAGTCGCATTTCCTTTTCACTTCTTTTTTGCACTTTCTTGGTGACAAGGTTTCTGTTGTGCTGCTGCATGTGCATGATCCTGCATTATGCAGCAGTAGTGCACACGTGGTCGTAGCAAAGCCCCTCTTCCTGATCTCCTTCAGTGTCTCAGTCACAGTGTTGTCTCTCAAGGTAAACACTGAAGGTGGAGCTATTCCTCGGTCATGCTGTATGTCCCTTGCCGGCAGATGTAGTTTCAAGATGGCAGACCACCGTGGAGCTCCCCAGTTGACTTACCTGCCCCATGTACAACCAAATCTGAGTCAGATTATTGGTGGTGGTCATAATACACCTATGATAACATGTATATGAATGCATACAATAAACAACTGAAAATGTTACACAATGTCCCTTTAAAGGTCAGGTTCTCAGGACTTAGCATAAGGTCCTCAGATGCTCTGCTCTGTACTTTTTCTGTCACCCTAGTAACAGAGCATATGTCTCTCAACCCTAGCAACTGACCAATCACATCCGGGACACGTTGCCAGGGTTACGCAGCAAACTGCAGAGTCAGCTCTTGTCCATTGAGAAAGAAGTGGAGGAGTACAAGAACTTCAGACCTGATGACCCGAGTCGCAAGACCAAGGCCCTGCTGCAGTAATACACACACACACACACACACACACACACACACAAACACACACACACACTAACACATATATGTGTGTGTGCGTGTGAAGAATGGTGCAGCAGTTTGCTGTGGACTTTGAGAAGAGAATCGAAGGGTCTGGAGATCAGGTGGACACCTACGAGCTCTCAGGAGGAGCCAAGATCAACAGGATCTTCCACGAACGCTTCCCCTTTGAACTGGTCAAGGTAACACACATGCACACACACAAACACACACTCACACACATACACATACTTACTTTGTGATGATTGTGTGTGTGCACAGCTTGAGGGTGATGAGAAGACCCTTCGTAAAGAGATCAGCTACGCCATCAAGAACATCCATGGAATAAGGTGAGTAAAGCCCGGGAACAGCAGCATTTTGTGTGTGTGTGTGAGACATGTCTGGCTCACCTGTGCTCTGTGTCCAGGACGGGTCTGTTCACACCTGACATGGCATTTGAGACGATCGTTAAGCGTCAGATCTCTCAGATCAAAGAGCCGTGTCAGAAGTGTGTCGACATGGTGATCAGTGAGCTGGTCAACACTGTCCGCCAGTGTACTCAAAAGGTACCACTACTACTTCTGCTGTTAAACTACTCTGTATTTCCTGTTTGTTTTGACCTCTGACCTCTGACCTGTGTGCTTCAGTTGGCCCAGTATCCGATGCTCAGAGAGGAGATGGAGAGAATCGTGACTCAGCACATCAGGGACCGAGAGAGTCGCACCAAAGACCAGGTGACAGGTCACATGACCAGAGCTCACCTTCACCTTCACCTTCATCTCCACCTTCGTCCTTATCTTCACCTTCCTCAACTTCACCTGCTGATGTTCATCCTGATCTTCGCCTTCATCTTCATCTCCAGCTCCATTTTCATCCATATCTTGACCTTCTTCACCTTGCCCTTTACCTTCAACTCCATCTTCATCCTTATCTTCACCTTCACCTTAAGCTTCATTTTGAACACCTTCATCACTCAGCTGTAGACCCTCACCTGTCTGACTGGTTGACACCTGTGCTTCTCTCCCTCAGGTGATGCTGTTGATTGACATTGAGCTGGCCTACATGAACACCAACCATGAAGACTTCATTGGCTTCGCAAAGTAAGAAAAGATTCAGGTTCTGGTTCTGGTTCTGGCCCTCAGGCCCAACCTGAATCAGCCCTGATCACCTGACAGGTCCTGAAACAAGGTCTAAATCTGTTAAATCTGGACATGGGGTGTCAAATAATAAGTGTGTGTGTGTGTGTGTGTGGCAGTGCTCAACAGAAGAGCAGTCAGATGAACAAGAAGAAAGCAGCAGGAAACCAGGTGAGTCTCCACAGGTAAACGGGGGGGTTGTTAATTCACAATCCTCTTCTCACTCTTCTCTCTTCATCCTCTTTCCTGTCTCTGTTGCTGCGGCAACCAGGATGAAATCATGGTGAGTGCTCTCTGACTAAAGATACCCTGTGAAGTTTGCTTTTGGTTATAAGAGTCTCATATTAATGTGGATGAATCTACATTATCTACAATTGTTTCTGTGTCCATTTTCCATAAATATATCGTTTTATCTTCGTAGTTATTTTGATGTTATTATTTAGTGGTCGACTCGCCCAGCGTTTCCTCAGAAAGACAGAGTGATTTATGGCACCGACAGAGACTAGCAGAGCCTACTGACAGAAGAATCAGGTTAAAAAACGTTACTAATAGTAAAACCTGTCTGTGTAATGACCTCATGACCTCGTGGCCATCATTCGGTCAAAGCTGGTTCGGTCTTCAAAACTCCCACAGCTTGCTTTGGCTAGCTCGCTCATTTGCGACCAGTTTGAGACCGTGTGCACAGAGGCTCATGGGAAATGTAGTGTGAAAACACTTCCACTTTCCAAAACTCCTCGTAGTCACTTTAACATTTCAGCTGGGAACTGATCATCTATCAACATAGTAACAGGTGAATTCAATTTCAGCTGATTGCTGTTGATTATTGATCAGTGATTTCACTTCCTGTTACTTTTCACAATGTTGAAGGAAGTTTGATTTCACACCTGCTACAGACAAACGGTGAAAAATTAATTGATTAATTGATCAGTGAGAAGTTGCCAGTGTCAATTACATCACGGCTCACCTGGTGTGTGCAGGTGATCCGTAAAGGTTGGCTCACCATCAACAACATTGGCATCATGAAGGGCGGAGCTAAAGAGTACTGGTTTGTCCTGACTGCAGAGACCCTGTCCTGGTACAAGGATGATGAGGTAACACACACACAGGTTCTCTCAGAGTCACAGGAGAAGTTAATGTGTCCTCCATATTTATCTGTTTCCACTGTTCCCTGCGTCACTGAGTGACCTTTGACCTCAGCATGTTACTGTGTCTCCCCCTGCAGGAGAAGGAGAAGAAGTACATGCTGCCTGTTGACAACCTGAAACTGAAAGACATCGAGAAAAGCTTCATGTCCAGTAAACACATCTTTGCTCTGTTCAACACTGAGCACAGGTTGGCCACACCCCCATCAACATGATTGGTCACCTGACAGGCAGAGGCATGCAGGTGATAGAGTGTGGTGTGTGTTACAGGAATGTATACAAGGATTATCGTCAGCTGGAGCTGGCCAGTGAGTCTCAGGAGGAGGTGGACAGCTGGAAGGCTTCCTTCCTACGGGCTGGAGTGTACCCTGAACGCAGCGTGGTACGATTATTACTGCTTTAGTACTGCATCAGTACAGCAATAGTATTGCATTACTACATGATATTTACTCTATGATTGATTGTGTGTGTGTGCGTGTGTTTCCAACAGGACAAAGAGAAGGTGAGTCCCTACAGTTATTGATGGGTGTTATCTCATGGTTACAGGGGGAGGGTGTGGTCAGTGGGGGGAGGTGGGTGTCGCTAATCAGCAGCCATGTTGTGTCAGGTGGAGGTGGAGGAGTCGAGTGGTGACGGGCAGATCCACAGTCTGGACCCTCAGCTGGAGCGACAGGTGGAGATTGTCAGGAACTTGGTGGACTCTTACCTGTCCATCATCCACCGCACCGTCAGAGACCTGATCCCCAAGACCATCATGCACCTGATGGTCAACAATGTATGACACACACACACACACACACACACACACACACACACAACTGAGGTGATGCATAATCATGTGACCTCTTTTCTCCTCAGACGAAGGAGTTCATCCACGCCGACCTCCTTGCTCAGCTCTACTCCTGTGGAGACCAGAACTCCTTGATGGAGGAGTCCCAGGAGCAGGTGAGGACAGACACACAGACAGGTGAGGACAGACAAACAGACAGGTGAGGAAAGACACACAAACAGACAGGTGAGGACAGAGAGACAGACAGGTGAGGACAGACAAACAGACAGGTGAGGAAAGACACACAAACAGACAGGTGAGGACAGAGAGACAGACAGGTGAGGACAGACAAACAGACAGGTGAGGAAAGACACACAAACAGACAGGTGAGGACAGACAGACAGATAGACAGATCCAGGTGGTTCAGATGACCATTCTCTCTCTCTCTCTGCCTCTCTCCGTCGATGTCTCTCGCCCAGGCTCAGCACCGTGATGAGATGTTGAGGATGTATCATGCTCTGCGTGAAGGCCTCAACATCATTGGTGACATCAGCACCTCCACCATCACCACGGCAATGCCTCCGCCTGTCGACGACTCCTGGCTGCAGGTGACAGGGATGCCCTCAGGACGCAGGTAACTGAGCAACAGGCAAGATGTGACAGGTTGAGGACACAGGGTCGAGCGTCACTGAATCATGTGCTCTCTGTCTCCAGGTCGCCTATGTCCAGCCCGACCCCCCAGCGTCGGGCCCCTCCCGGACCCCCTCGTCCAGGCGGGCGTGCGGCCCCTGGCCCCCCCTCTCGTCCCGCAGTGTCACCTGACCCTGGGCCCCCTCCTTCTGTCCCTTCCCGGCCCAACAGAGCCCCCCCACCTGGAGTCCCCAGGTAACCACACCCACAGTGAAAACCTGAGGGTGGCTGTAAACTCTACTTTCCTGCACTGCCATGTGACCTGAAGGCAGCATGACGTTTTCAGGTGTTGGCCCTCATTTATCAAGAGTGCGTGGGACCTGGTGTAAAGATCAGAGTGTGCACATGAAAACAGTGGTATTTAAATGTGGTTAAGTGAAGGGATCACAGCGAGCAGCTCATTAGAGGCCGAGCAGCCAATCATCACTGTCCTTCAGGAGATCTTCTAGTTTCTCAGGTGTGTCCGTGATGTGTGCTGCTCTGACAATAACATGTCATTAACTGATTAACAAGCTTCTGACCTGTCGCACTGTGTCTGTCTGACTCAAAATCAAAGGGCCGTTCAGTTCTCAACACTGGTGTCCTGTTTTTAAATGATGAACATGTGGCTGTGAACTCGTATTGATTGATTTAACAGCAACAACATGAAGTCTTAGTCAGTTTGATCGATTAATAGTAATGAACAATGAGACTCCTCAGACCTGGCCTGAGATGTTTGCGTACGCTACGCTTACATTCACATCATGATGCTAAATGCCAATCCTTGAGTCAGAACTGGTGAACACCCATTTTTGGGTGTACACACATTTGATAAATGAGGGCCAGTGAGAGAGCCAACAAAATAAAAGCCTTAACTTCCTGTTTAAAGCAGCTGCAGATAACAACATAAACGTGTTTGATTCTGACAGTGTCTGTGATATCACAGTGTGACCTCATCAAACTGGACCCTGAAATGCAGTGTTTTATTTTGAAAGAGCCATGTTCATGAAGAGAAGAACAAGAGATTTTTCTTTGTTGGTGGAATAGACAGAACAGCAGCGATCCACAAACAACCTGCACACACAGAAAAGAAAGAACGTTATTTCTTTCCTCTTCTTTCCCCTCTCATTCTTCATCCTCACCTTCATTTTAAAGTCACTACATCTGGGGCCTGTACTACGAAGCAGGATTTGAGCTTAGCGAGTTAACTTAAGGGTTAACTCTGGGTTTTCCATACGACGGTGGTTCACTTCTTACCGGGATACATCTTCATGGTAACTTATGCTGAACGGCTAACCTGGTCAATTGAATGACATCACCGTTGTCAGGGGTGTGAAGTCCCCTCCCCCTGGAGCGTGGATCGTGACAGGATCCCTCTGAAGCAAGTGTTCCTGGACCGTCAAGGACCCTGGGTATTTTTAGCTTTTAGATGAACAGATATGAACAGAGATAAGAATCGTATGTGTCCAGTGACACCAGAGTCGTGCACTCTGCATCACACACACTCCACAACATGTGATTCCTGTCATTCCTGTCAGAGCCATCCCATAATGACGGAGCAGTGATTTTATTTAATCTTATGAGCTTATGCATTTACACAGTCAGTGATTCTCTGCTGCACTTTCTCTACTTTGCTGCAGCGACTGTGTTTCTTTCTGTCTGGATTTGATCTTTCAGCTTCATTGAAATGCAGCTGCTGTCAGACTTGTCCATGTCTGTGATTGGTCAGATGCTGCAAATTCCGCCCCTTTCATGTAAAGGCGCTCATACCTAGACCGAGAAACCCTGGATTGACTTAATGAGTTGGTAACCACCGTTGTGTGACCATTTAGCGTGATCACGATTGTTGGGTTAAGTGAAGCTGGATAACGGGAAGATACCCTGGGTCTGTTCAACCTGCTTCGTAGTACAGGGCTGGGTAACGTGTCCACCAAGTTAGCCTAGCTTAGCACAAAGACTGGAAACAGAGGGAAACTGTTAGCATAGCTTCAGGCAAAATTCACAAGACGTAAACACAAACATGTAAACAACAAACATAAACATGTAAACAACTAAACATAAACAACTGAACATGTAAACAACTAAATGTAAACAACTGAACATGTAAACAACTGAACATATAAACAACTAAACATTTAAACAACTGAAAAAACAACTAATCTTGTAAACAGCTAAACCAAATGATTGAACTGTTTTCCTGAGAGCAAACCTTCACCTGCCTGAGGTCATTTTATTTGTTCGCAAAGAACATCAGAGAACATTGGAGAGCATCAGAGAACATTGGAGAGCATTAGAGAACATTAGAGAACAGAGAACATCAGAGAACATTAGAGAGCATTAGAGAGCATTAGAGAACATCAGAGAACATTACACCAACATCACTGACTTTTTAGCCCACCTCCATCACAGTAAACACTGAACTTGTTAGCAGTTTACACCCATAACTGTACTAAACTAAACTAAACTAAGCTAAGATAAGCTAAGCTAACCACACCCTAAATCATTTCAGTTTCCCTTGTCTCCACCTGCAGCCATGTCCACCTGTCTGTCTGCCCAGCTCTTTGTCTACCTCTCCACCTGTCTGTCTGCCCAGCTCTTTGTCTACCTCTCCACCTGTCTGTCTGCCCAGCTCTTTGTCTACCTCTCCACCTGTCTGTCTGCCCAGCTCTTTGTCTACCTCTCTACCCGTCTGTCTGCCCAGCTCTTTGTCTACCTCTCCACCCGTCTGTCTGCCCAGCTCTTTGTCTACCCCTTCACCCGTCTGTCTGCCCAGCTCTTTGTCTACCCCTTCACCCGTCTGTCTGCCCAGCTCTTTGTCTACCCCTCCACCCATTTGTCTGCCCAGCTCTTTGTCTACCTCTCCACCCGTCTGTCTGCCCAGCTCTTTGTCTACCTCTCCACCTGTCTGTCCACCTGTGTCTGTTTGTGTGATCCTGTTCTAATAGTACCTTATAAATGTAAACAGTGTGTTAGTGTCAGTGCCAGTGCCCCCACCCTCCACCCCACACACACACACACACACACACACACACACATACTGACCATATATGGTTATTTTTTCAGAATCTCTATCAGTGACCAGTGAGGAGTTCAACAATGGTACGTCAGCTGTGTGTGATGTCACTGTTTCTCACTCAGTGTGTGTCACATCTCATCACCCACTCAGATTGCTGCCCTTCCACTCCCCCAGCATTATAATGAGCCATATGATAGACAGCTCCATCACTGTGTAACTGTCTCTCTCCCTCTGCTGTCTCCAGTCAGAGGACTCCTGTGTCTCCATCATGATCCTCCAGACCAGCCTCTGACTCCTCTCACTAACACACATGCACGCACGCACACTCATACGCACACACGCACTGCTTCACTTCATATTTCTAAGATGCTGTCACCTGTCACCTGTCCTCCAGGCTCCACCCTCTCACCTGCACTAAACCAGTCCAATCCCACAGATCCAGTCCTGGAGCAGTGTCAGGTTCATTCATTTGATGACTTGTCTACATTTCAGTCAGTCTGATGATGTCATGACTGACCGACAGGTGCTCTGATCCTCCACTGATGCCCCCGGAAACAAGTAATGACCTTCTTGCATGACATCACAGAAGCAGCCAACCAGATGTCAGCAGGCATTGTTGGTGATGGGCAGGGTCTCTTTGCTCTCTAAATGTTCTAACCAGTTCAATCTGGTTCCTTCTGGTCACATCTGACTTTACTGCCTCTGACTGGTTTGAGCTGGTTTGAGCTGGTCCCAGAGTGCTTATTGTCAACTGACTTAACCTTTGACCTTTGAACTCTCTGTCCGGTTGTTTGCCATTGATTCTCAGTTGTTCTCCCCTTTTGTTTTTGTCTTTGTCGTCGTCATTTTTCCCAGTCGTCCCAGTAAAGGTAGCCCAGCCCATGGAGAGAGCCCCCAGTCTTCCATTGAGGGTTAAACTGCTCCAGTGTGTTTGTGTCTCTACTGAACTGTTCCACTGGTCTCTACTGATGATGCTGTGTATATACACACACACACACACACACACACACACATATATATATATATATATATGTGTGTGTGTGTGTACACACATATATATATAGTGTGTGTGTGTGTACACACACATATATATATATATATATATATATATATATATAGTGTGTGTGTGTGTGTGTGTGTGTAGGTGTGTGTATATGTGTGTGTGTGTGTGTGTGTGTATATATATATATATATATATAGAAAATTATCAGCAATGTTCTACTGCAATATGAGTGTGTTAATTTGTGGTGTGACTGTGTGAGACAGGTCATGTGACCATCAGCTGACATCAGGTTTTAAAGTACTGTAGAGGACATCCCAGGGTTATCCTAACACTAACCCTTCAGGGGTCCAGACCTGCACTCACAGCTAGCCTGTTAGCTAACCTGTTAGCCCATTAGCTAGCCTGTTGGCCGTGTTAGCTTATTAGCTAGCCTGTTAGCTAACGTGTTAGCTCATTAGCTAGCCTGTTAGCTAGCTGTATCATCACCCAGAGTTGTGTTTTTATGCTGATTTACTTTTCTTTACAGTGTAAAGTTTGTATATTGTTTGAACTTATGTATTTATTGATCTATTTATTGATTGATTTATCACCTGTGTAGTTTTTATTGATGTTTCAAAAAATACTGAAACTGGCTCTACTGTGTTCTGCTGTCAAGTATTAGGTTCTAATGTCGTCTGTCGGTTCTTGATCCCACTGAACTAACTGGTTCTCACTGGTTCTAACTTGCTGTGAAGTCAGTGGACAGAATTAGCATCAGTTCCAACAACAAACATTCACCAGCTTCACTTCTTTTTTTTGTTGTTTCCTCTGATTCTTTGTTTCCTGAAACCAAATTAACCTATAAAATATAAAATACATGAGATAAAATGTTATTTGGTTTTAATGAAGTCAACTAACAGGAAGTGGTGATTTCCAGCAGACAAGATATGAACGTTAATGAAGATCAATATTCTTTTATAATTCTGATATGAAAACATTTGTAGCAATATAGGTGTCATTGTCTGCCATTGATCCAGACCTCAGATGTGATCAGGTGATCAGGAATTCACCCACTGACTGTACCTGATGTTTCCACAGACTGTATCAATCTCAACCTGCTGATCTGTTTATCTCACCTGTGTTGGTGTTAGTCCATGGTGTGATGTCTCTGTAGAGTTAGTGGAGCTTGGAGCTGCGTTCAACACATCAAGTGTCAGAGTGTGTTTGTAGCTGTGACGTGTCCTCGTGTCCATGGTAACGTAAGCATGATTGTTCAGCTGTTTAAAGGTGTTGTATGATTTTGGACCTGGCTCTGTGGCTGTTGAACGCAGCTCGGCCCCTGTGATTGTGGATAGTTCAATCTGTGTTAATTGTGATGTTTACACAATACATGAAGACCATGATATACAGTGTATATGTGAGAAGAATATATATACATAGATCTATGAGACTGAAATATGCAGTGGCCCACACTGTAGTGGATGTGTGTTTGTGTGTGTGTATCTTTGTGTCATGTGATCAGGGCCAACAGATGTGTTTATGTGAATAAAGTCTGTGTGAATGAAGATGATGACGTTCTGTCTTCACTTAATGAGTTCAACACTGAGCTTATTAACCAGCCCCTCCCACACACACCTGTGCAGAAACTCAGAGACCTGGACCTGCAGTTCCTCTCCTCACCACTAGAGTGTGTCAGCCTCCATAGAAATAAACATGTTTACAGCCTGGTACAGAAACAGGTTGGTAACTGGATCAATTCAACATCTGTGGACACAACCATGACAGTGATGATGAAGATGATGATGATGCTGGTGTTGGTGATGGTGGTGATGATAGTGGTGATGATGATGATGTTGGTGGTGATGATGATGATGATGATGATGTTGGTGGTGATATTGGTGTTAGTGATGATGGTGATGATGATGATGATGGTTATGGTGATGGTGATCACAGATCAGTTTGTGATCACATGAGCAAGGTCAGACTGATACAGTATCAGATGGTGGATGTAGCAGGCTTGCGGTTAGCGTAGCATTAAGCAGCAGATGAATGAACAGAAATAAAGCTAAGCTAACAGGCCAGGCTAAGCTAACTTTAATCTCTAAGGTCTCTCTTTAGTCAGTTAGCATGACTGACATGTGGAAATCAACCAGTCCACCTGAATGTTCGGCAGGTGTGAGTAACAGTCAAAATGAAGCTGCACTATGTGTTTTCAGCCAACAGGTGGAGCTAATGCACCACAGCCTGAACATCATCATCCTCATTGTGAAGCCTTCACCTCACTGAGACAGAAACAGGAAGAGAGAGAGAGAGAGAGAGAGAGAGAGAGCTGAAGAACGAAAAGGAAAGATAGAAAATATTTAAAAAGAGGGAAGAAGAAGAAGAGAGAAGAGAGACACGGACAGACAGAGAGAGAGCAAGCGAGCAGGCGGATTTTTAACATGAGAGCAGGCGATTAAACTGATCTGTGACCAGTCCTCTGTCTGCCTGTCTGTCTGTCTGTCTCTCTGCCTGTCTGTCTGCCTGTCTGTGTGTGTGTCTGTCTGTCTATCTGTGTGTCTGTCTGCCTGTCTGTCTGTGTATCTGTTTGTCAGTCTGCCTGCTTGTCTGTGTGTGTCTGTGTGTCTGTTTGTCGTCCACCTGCCGACATGTCCTCCCGGGCTGACAATAAGACAGGTAAGTTGTTTTTCTTCTCCTGCATATGTTAACTGTTAGCCACACACTAAAAATGCACTTCCTGTTTCCTGCACTTCTTTCGTTCAAACTAAGAGGCTTTTATTTTGGAATTGATGATGATGATAAGTTGATGATGATGATGATAATGATAACCCTCCTCCTCCTCAGCCTCTCAGTTTGTGTCTCTCACCCTGAGACTGAAGGATAAGCTCCACCCACAGAGAATCAAACACACTCTGTCACAGAGGAAACCAGCTGATCCAAACCTGCAGCAACACACACTGCAGCACAAGGTACACACAACACACACAGACACAGACAAAGGTGGGCCAGCCATTCCCCTAGTCTTTATGCTAAGCCAAGCTAACAGCTGACAGTGACTCTGTGCGTGTGTGTAGTCAGAGGGGGTGTTGGCAGACCAGCAGCGAGCCGTCATCAGTTCTCTGCAGTACTTCAAAGCTCTGGTGGACAAGCTGGGACTGGACAGACCAGGAGTGGACAAACTGGTCCTGGACCAGTCTGTGGTGGGGCGTCTGCTGGGTGGAGCCTCTAGTGGCGTCCTGGAGGCAGTGCAGAATATGGTCCAGCTGGAACCAATCAAGCATAACAGGTAGATGTCAGGTGTTGACCTTTGACCCTTGTCATGTGGGAGCTGTGTCCTGATCTGTCTGTCTCTCCACAGTCAGTGCGTCTCCACCTGTCTCACTCGTCTCTACCTGTCTCTGGCTCAGCTGATCCGATGGGCCGATCAGGTGATGCTGCAGGGCGTCACCCAGGACAACAAAGAGTCCACAGCCAGGGTTACTACGGTGATCAGGGCTGTTTTGGACGAGGTCAAGGTGAATCTGGCTCTCTCCCAATTCCCCCTCCCTGTCCTTTCCCTGTTTTGTGACCTTTGACCTTTTCCTGCTGTCCTTCAGCAGCTCCATCCTCCCTGGGTCCTCAGTGTCTTGTCCCTTCATAGCTGCTCACACAGTTTTCTTTGTTGTTCCTCAGGATCTGGTTCGATTGGCTGAAGAGAAAGGCTCCGCCCCTTTATCTCCTGTCCAATCGCAGCCTGTCGTAGGACAGAGTGGTGGGGCAGAAGAGCAGGAGACATCAGACAGGACATCCATCTGCAGTCCTGCACAGGAGGAAGAGGTGGGGGGGGAGACAGCCCCTCCAAAACCACTCATGCCCCCCCTCCCCCAGCCAACCCCCCCACAAGGACTCAGGTGAGTCTCACACCTGGGACCAGACCTGGTCCTGGATCTGATGACAGAGAAGGGGGGGGGGGGGGGGGTCACAGAGAGAGAGAGAGAGAGAGAGAGAGGTCACACACAGAGAGAGAGAGAGGCCACAGAGAGGGAGAGATGGGGGGGGGGGGAGACAGGTCACAGAGAGAGGAGAGAGAGAGAGAGAGAGAGAGAGAGAGAGTGAGACAGAGAGAGGGCCACAGAGAGAGAGAGAGAGAGAGAGAGGTCACAGAGAGAGAGAGAGAGAGAGAGAGAGAGAGAGAGAGGTCACAGAGAGAGAGGAGCTGATCTGACATGACTGATTGATTATTGATCAGTAGCTGAGTAGAGTCATTGGGGCGATTGAAGTAGACTAACTAAAACAGGAAGTAGAAAGAGTGAGACAACACCCCCCCTCCAAACGCACACGCACACACATACATACACTTCTTGTCTTGGTGCTGATTGACAGCAGGAAGTAGAAGAAGAAGAAGTGACACCTACAGAAAGAATCACACAAAGTGACCTCTGACCTAACACATACACACACACACACACACACACACTAACACTAACACACACATAACCCGCCCTTTCTCTCAGTCCTCCAGCTCTTCCTCCTAAAAAGCGTTCATCGTTACCAGGCCCCGCCTCCTGCAGGGTTGCCATAGTAGCACCAATGAGACGAGAGCCTGAAGCTGATACACAGGTACAACAGGTATGTACAAGTTGCCATGGTAACAGCTGGTCCATTATATATAAGTTGTGGATTTTTTTGTGAAACTGAGACACTGTGTGTGTGTGTGTGTGTGTGTGTGTGTCTGTGTTTGTTACAGGAGTGTGGGGATGACGACTGTTTAAAGAGATGCTCTTCTTCTGCAGACTTTGCTGCTGACAACACATACTGTGGTAACACACACACACACACACACACACACACATTTCCAGGCAGTGGGGGTGTGAGTGACTTTACTTCCTGTCAGTTGACAGAAATAGGAAGCAGTGTGTGTGTGTATGTGTGTGTGTGTGTGTCTCCTCTTCCTGTTTGTAGAGAGGTGTTGGGCTGCTGCCTCCTGCTGGACACATGCACACACACACACACACACACACACACACACACACAAACTTACACACTCTCTGTTCTCCTCAGAGGACCCAGACTATGACTTCCTCCTCACTGACCTCTCCTCCTCTGAGTCCCTCCCTCCTCTCCCCCCTCCCCTTTCACTGCCCCCCGCCCTGCCAGAGAAGAGACGACGCAGCACTGCAGGTGAGGACACACTGGACCTGTTTCACCTGTCTGTCTGTCTCACCTGTCTATCTGATTCATCTGTCTTGTGTGTTGTCTACACAGGAGCAAGCAACTCAGAAGCTCCACCTTCTTTTGAGTTTGACTCCACCCCCCAGCGATTGATTGATCCTGAGGAGTGTCTATCCTCCCCCCTGTCTCCCAGCAAGACACCCCCTCCCCTCCCTGAGAAGAAACACCACAGTGAGTATCTCTGTGTGAGGGACAGGAACCCAGTGCATCATGGGACTTTCCTCAGCAGTCTGGGCCCATAGCAGCATCACTAAGACCTGGACCTGGTCTCACCTGGTGCAGGTCTCACCTGGTCTACCCAGACCTCATAAACAAAAACATTTAATAATACATGTCATAAGCACCTGTCTGTGGTTGCTGAGGGAACGGATGAGAGTCACCCATACGGATGTACTCTGCTTTCTTAAGCACCTGTTTATTAAAAAAAATATCCACTTGGATCTGGTTCTGCAGGAGAGGAGCTCGTCTCATTGAGCTCAGGAGTAACCTGTCTGTCTCTCCACCTGCCTGTCTTCAGTTCATCAGTACCTCCAGGTCTGTTCGTCATACAGTGCCCAGCCACCATCCATCTTCTACCAGACTCCACCCACCTTTAAACAGCGAGAGGTGGACCCCACACACCTGGACACACACATACTGCCCAACACAGACTCCGCCCCCTCACCTGTGCTGCTCCCTGCTCCAGCTCTTCCTCCAAAGAAGAAGCAGCAGGTAACAGTTGGACCAGGACCTCACCTCAGAGGTCAGAGTTCAACCTGTGATAATGATGATGATGATGATGATGATGATCTTCATTTGCTTCTGATTATTGATCAGGATTCAGCTGAAGACAATAAACAAACAACAGAGAAGCAGAACAGAGACAGGTGAACCACACACACAACACACACAGACAGACAAACACACACACAACTGGACACCATCAGTGACGTCTCTGCAGCTTCCAGCAGGAGGAGGCGGAACCTTGCGGGAGGGGCGCAGAGGAGCAGGAGGAGATATTGCTGACCGACCGACAGCAAATCCTCCTCAACATCACCATAAAGACTAAGGTATGTGACCTCTGACCTCTGCTTAATGTCACCAGTTACTTATGACCAGTGACTTCTGACCTCTGACTGTCTCAGGAGGAGGAAGGTCCAGATGTGAAGGCAGGATCTCCTGAAATCCTATTGGCCTACGCCACAGAGAATTACATCAGTAGAGGTGAGCCCAGACCATAGACCTGGAAGCTAGTCAGTCAGTCAGTCAGTCAGTCAGTTGTGTATAAAGAGAGTGGAGTGCAGTATGTACAGTACATGAAACTCTGTGTTCAGTGAAGAATTATCCAGTTGCGTTACAGTGTTAGTGAACCAGTGGAAATATAGTGTAACACTGTGTGTGTGTGTGTGTGTGTGTGTGTGTGTGTAGAACAGGACCTGTTTTGTGAGGCCTTCCTCTCCACCTACAGGACCTTCATTAGACCTGATGATGTCATCAGCAAACTACAACACAGATATCCTCTCTGGTGAAATGTAATTGGTCAGATGGTGACACAGGTGCTTCACATGTTCAGGTGCATGTGCCACAGATTGTCTTCTGTCTGACCCGGCCCCCAGGAGCTGAGTGAGACAGGTGAGATAGACAGGTTGATCTGAAGACCAGAAACAGGGTCAGAGTCTGAGGAGACAGGTCAGGATGACTGTGTGCAGATGAAGTTGTGGTTTCTGTCCCAGGTGTGTTCTGTCTCACCTGCTCCTCTGACTGCTGAGGACAGGTGAGGACAAACACCTGAGAAAGTCACAGTTTGTTTCTTTAACAATCAACACGTACAAACACCTGTGTGAAGGTCGTGAACCTGAACATCTGAGAGCTGCCAAGAGGACGTTCAGCCTGCTGGTCAGAGTCGTGGATGAGCTGAGGTCATACACACACACACACACACACACACACACACACACACACACAAAGATACATCAGAAACCAAACCATCACTGTGTGTGTGTGTGCAGTGTGATGGAGCTGGACTCTGATTTGCTGCTGCTGCTCATGGACCTCGTGTTCAGCCTTCTGATTGGTGGAGAGCTGGAGCCGGCCCACCTGCTGCGCTCTAACATCCTGTCCAAGATGGAGCAGAAGTGGCAGCTCATTAGTTCTCCACAGTCACTCCGCCCCCTCGCTGCCAGAGGTGTGGCAGCCAGGTAAAGTCACACACCTGGTAGAAGACTTGACCCACTGAGCTGTCACTGGTCAGTGCTGACCTCACCTGTCTCTGCTTTCATCCTCAGACCAGGAACTCTGCTGGACTTTAGGAGCCAGGATTTAGCTGAGCAGCTGACTCTGCTGGACTCAGAGCTCTTCTACAAGATTGAGGTCCACACCTTCACCTGTCTCTGTTTCACCTGTCTCTGTCTCACCTGTCACTCCTACCTTAGTCTCACCTGTCTGTTTCATCTGTCCAGCTTCCAGAGGTGTTGATGTGGTCTAAGGAGCAGAATGAGGAGAAGAGTCCAAACCTGACTGAGTTCACTCAGCACTTCAACAACGTGTCCTTCTGGTAAAACACTGATTAACAGCTGTCTGTGATTAATCACATCATCATTCACTGTGGGCTCAAACCAATAACAACATGAGATTATGTGACGTTACCTGTGTGTGTGTGTGTGTGTGTGTGTGTGTGTGTGTGTGTTCAGGGTTCGTTCAGTCATCATCCTGCAAGACAAACCTCAGGACAGAGAGAAACTACTGCTCAAGTTCCTGAAAATCATGAAGGTAAATACAGGCAGGTGTGGGGGCGGAGCCAGGACAGAGCCTGGGTGGAGCCTGAGCAGAATGGCTAACGAGAGCATCAGAAAATGTTTATATTTGTTTTCAAGCTAACAGACTAACAAGTGATGTTACACCTGTCAGTAGCACTGTGTGTGTATGTGTCCCTGCAGCACCTGCGGAAGCTGAACAACTTTAACTCATACCTGTCCATCCTGTCTGCACTGGACTCCGCCCCCCTCAGACGCCTTGACTGGCAGAGGAGCACAGCTGAGGTATGTGTCAAAGGTCACGTTCACTTCCTGCTCTGGGACCCCTCTGCTCATGTGTGTGTGTGTGTGTGTGTTCCCAGGCTCTCGAGGAGTACAGCTCTTTGATTGACAGCTCATCATCATTCAGAGCGTACAGAGCAGCTCTGGCTGAAGTGGACCCGCCCTGTATACCTTACCTGTACGTTCACACTTGTACACACCTCACCTGTACATTAGGGTTACATCTCTGTATACCCGCCTCTCTCTCATCTGTCTGTCCATCCAGGGGTTTGATCCTTCAGGACTTGACGTTTGTCCACCTGGGGAATCCTGACACCTTGGTGACATCACGGGGTTCAAAGGTCAACTTCTCTAAACGCTGGCAGCAGTTTAACATCCTCTACACTCTGAGAAGCTACCAACAAGTGTGAGTTAGTGCAGGCCTGTCAGTGCTCAGCAGGTCTATCTGTATCTCACTTGTGTCTCACCTGTGTGGAGTAACACCCGAACCCTGTCTCTTTGCAGTCCTTACTCTCTGCAGCCCAATGATGACATCATATTGTTCTTTAACGACTTCAGCGACCACCTGGCTGAGGAGGCATTGTGGGAGCTCTCTCTCAGGCTCCGCCCACGGAATGTCCCAAGAACCAACCAGAGATGAATCTTTAACCAAATCAACTTGGGTTAACTTGTGCTAACCTGGGTTAGCCTGATGTTAACACGGTGGTAGAGAGTGAGGAGGACAAACATGGAACCAACTAGAGATCACCTGGTAAACTGTGCTGAGTGATGCTAAGCTAAGGCTAACACATCACTGATAGAATGACTTGCTCCGACTGGTTATTCACTGGACTGACCGAGGCTAACAACAACTAACCACAGCTAACCATGGTTAACAGCGTGCTAACTCATACTAACCCAGCAGTAACCCTTAGCTGCCCAAGCAGCGTCATCTAAACAGAAGTTAGCCTGGAGCTAGCCATCCAGGTGTTAACATGGACTTACAGGTGGATGTGGCCTCCTGTCTCTGACCTCAGAACTGTACCTGTACTCAGAAATATTTCAGTAAATGTCACTGTTGTTAGCTCTCCTCTGCTCTGATTGGCTGAAGAAAAACCTAATAAACCTGAACAAACCTGAGCACTGGGTTCTTAATCAGAGAACATCATGTGATGATGATAACAATGATGAAGATGAGGGACAGCAATAACAAATACTGAAAATGTGAAGGTGAATTAAATAGAACATTTATGTAAATGATGATAATAATTATATATTAGCGGCTTTTCAGGCAGAGGACCCCAAACTGATGGAGAGAGAGAGCAGGGACCCCTATACTATATACACTGTAAAAAAAAAAAGGGGGGGGGGTATACTGGGCCTAGTGTCATGTCTAAACATAACTTGTTATTGTGCATTCACTACTAAGCTCTTCAAATAATAGACATGTTCATATATTCATGTTTTTATTTTAAACATGTCTGTCCTTCGCATGATAATCAAGTATACAAGATATTCAATCTGACGGCTTTGGTTTTATTTTAAACATAAATATGTAAATGAAAAAATATATTTAAAAAAAGTCTAATCAACCAAAAAAATTGCGACCCCCCCCCGGCACTACCTCCGTGGACCCCCTCGGGATCACAGACCCCGTGTTGAAGACCTCTGATGTAGATTATTTCATGTTCGTGTGAAACGTCACTGCAGGTGGGAGGATGGTCTGAACCTAGGAAGTGACTGATCTGTAGATAATCGATACACAGTGTGGGCTGATCATCTGACGCTGGAGGATTTCTCCTGTGGGGGCGGGGCGGTCACAGCAGCTCGAGTAGCTCGGCGCTCGCGCTCAGACACGACGAATCGAACATCGAGCGGCTGCCGCTGCTGACAAACCGGGCTAAACGCGAGGAGCCGCGGGCTGACGGAGGAGCGGGAACCGGTAGCGAACCGACGCAATGGTCAGCGTACAGTTAACGGAGTGACGTCACCAGGTGAGCTGCAATTTGAAGTTGAGCTTTTGTGTTCATGTAACGGGACTGCAACAACACTGAGCATTATGCTAACGGCGGCTAACGGCGGCTAATCGTGCCTGACCGTGCCTGTTTATCCGGACCAGAGCCGCGTCAGCCCGGCATCCGCGGACAGGTAGACCCGGGCTCTGTAAACATTGGATGCAAAAGGTCAGAGGAAAGACACAAGTGAGGGAGCTGGCGAGGAGCCGACTGCTCTGAACAAGGGGGTGGAGCCTCAATAGTTCCAAACACAGCCTGCGCTGTCACGTCCTTCTGTGGGACAGACTGCAGTGAACTTGCTTTTGAACGGTAAATATTAAAATAAACCGTACACCAACATTTACAGCTGTTATTGAATTACTGTATATAAATCAGTGTCAGTTCTCCAATGAAAGTCAAACCCACATAGTTTGAAACAACGTTCAAAAGACACAGAGCATCCATCACTGCCATTAGAACTAAGCATAAAGTCCGCTAGCTTAATGCTAACGTATAATGTAAAACCTCATAGACGGGCTAACAGAAATTAGCATTGATATCGCGGTAACAACATCAAACGACGGTCATTTTGACACAGACATGACAGTAACCCAACACATACCATTCACATAAAGTCACAGGCATACCACTGTCACAATACTGCCACCATCAGGACGTGCATGCCAGAGGGGGCAGCACACATCTCTTATGTATGAGATTAATATATAGGCTATTTGCGAACGGTCCCTCCCATTGGACAATAACGATAAATAATACAACAACAAAGCATGAAGGCTCATCACAGAAAATTATACATTTGGCATTAAGGAGGAACAATTTGATTTAACAGAGACCATATTCCAGCATTAGGACAGCAGAACAAACGTGGGGCTATGAAATGGTTAGGAAAAAAAGGCATAAAGACATATTAATAGATTTACTGCAGGCACAACTATGTACACAACTTTTAAAGTGTGAATTCCACTGCCTGAGATCAGGTTTAGGGTTTTTCCACTCAACCACTAGTATCCTCCAGTGGCCTCTAATTCCTGCAGCTGCCACCAGCTGCCACGACCACCAGCCACCAACTCATCCTATTATTGAAAGTTAATACATCCCAAAATCTGATGAATCAAAACGCCAACTTATTAATACTCAGCATCTGATACCAATTAATTTACCCCGACTGACTAATGTTACTCTCAGCTAACACTGTCAGGTTCGGATGATAAAATCTAAATAAACCCCGTTAGTAATCATCCCAACTATGTCCCAACTTGTCTGTGATTCATGACTCAAACAAGAACACCACAAATGTTAGTGACTAAACCTCCACAGCTGGTAAAACCAAGTTAACAAAACTAGCAGGCAATGGCTGAAAAATCGATCATAATTCCAGGCTCCAAAAATATAATTACACTGTGAACATACCAAGAAATTTCAATATCTACATAATAAAGGACCTCCGATATAATAAACACTTAAAATTAGTTGATATTTCATCAGCTTACTTCAGGAGTTTCTCACCGTGCGGCCATAGAAGTAAACGGAAATTGATAGAAATTGATGAATGTGGAAATCCACGTAAATTTCCCGCTGCACACAGTTTGCTCACGTTTCATGGATGAGACCCAATGTGTGTGACAACATTTAGACTGTCCCAGTAAGTTCCTATGAGGTGTTCAGGCTCTAAACTTCACTCAGGCTGCGTCCAAAATCACTCACTACTCACTATACAGTGATGACACCGTGTCACAATGCTGTCTGAATGTGTAGTGAGAATTAATATTCCAAGCAATATATCCCATAATGCATTGCACGTCGCTGTCATGAATGCAGTTGGCATTGGTCTAGAATGTTTTAACTATGTGACAGTAATAATGTAAACCGTGTGGTGTAGAGTCTATATTGTCCTCTATACAGAGCTCGCTGTATTCTCCTCTACAGAGCTCGCTGTGTACAGAGCTCGCTGTATTCTCCTCTACAGAGCTCGCTGTATTCTCCTCTACAGAGCTCGCTGTATTCTCCTCTACAGAGCTCGCTGTATTCTCCTCTACAGAGCTCGCTGTATAGTCCTCTACAGAGCTCGCTGTATTGTCCTCTACAGAGCTCGCTGTATTGTCCTCTACAGAGCTCGCTGTATTGTCCTCTAGCTCGCTGTATCTACAGAGCTCGCTGTATCTACAGAGCTCGCTGTATCTACAGAGCTCGCTATACAGAGCTCGCTGTATCTACAGAGCTCGGGGGAGGAGTGGATGAGTGAGTGATTTCACACACAACCACTGTGTTCAGAACCAGAAACCGTTCTTCTTCACTGTGCTCACAGACGGGGCCCAGAGATGCTGCAGCTCCCCTTGTGGTGACGGCTCAGGTGGACCTGGTCTTGGTGCTGGTCTCTGTCCTCGCCCTCTGGACCCGACTCAGCTGCCTCAGTTACCCCAACGCTGTGGTGTGAGTGTGTTGGTTTTACTCACCTGAGCACCCCTGAACTTTTATGGTGTGTTTAAGATCCCTCTGACAAATCCGCCTTGGTTTTTGTGTGTGTGTGTGTGTGTGTGTGTGTGTGTGTGTAGGTTTGATGAGGTGTATTATGGGCAGTTCGTGTCTCTATACATGAAGAGGGTTTTCTTCATTGATGACAGTGGACCGCCGCTTGGTCACATGATCCTGGCCCTTGGAGGTTGGTTACCATGACAGCCACATACAATACCACATGCTGTTTCCATGACTACTGTGTATAACTTGTGGTGGTTGCATGTGTGTGTTTGTGTGTTGCAGCCTATCTGGGAGGATTTGATGGAAACGTTGTGTGGAACAGAATTGGAACAGGTAGAAACACCTGGAACTGGACCTGCTCACACCTGTGCACACCTGCCCACACCTGCTCACACTTGTTCACACCTGCTCACACTTGCTCACATCTGTTCAGACATGTTCAGACATGCTCACACCTGCTCACCTGTTTAAACCAGTTAATCTCTAACTGTAACCAGGTTGAACCAGTTTTAAAACCAGATGAAACTAGTTCATCCCAGCGATATGTTTGTTTTGCTGCACAGAGTATCCCAGCAGTGTGTGTGTGTGGAGCCTGCGGCTGGCCCCGGCCCTGTGCGGTGCTCTGTGTGTTCCTCTGGTTTACCTGTTGACTCTGGAGCTGAGGTTCTCTCACCTGTCGGCTCTGGGAGCTGCTGTGCTGCTGCTGCTGGGTGAGTTCATCTTCATCGTCCTCATCCTTGTTATCATGGAACACGTGAGCCAGGTGGAAGCAGCAGGAGAGTCTGTGGTACCTGACGCTGCTGTCTGTGCTGTGATTGGTGTTTTTCAGAGAACTCTTTGATTGTCCAATCACGGTTCATGTTGCTGGAGTCTGTCCTCATCTTCTTCGTGCTCTTGGCCTTCTTCTCCTACCTGCGCTTCCACAATGCCCCCAACAGGTGAGAACCACATCTGACCTTTAACCTCTGGTTCCATTAATGTAGGTAATCTCCAGGGAGTTGTTGTCATGACAACCATGTGTCTCATCTTCAGCTGGACCAGGTACAGCTGGCTGCTGCTGAGTGGAGCTGCCAGCGCTGCCGCCGTGGGGTGAGAGACTGATCTGAGACCTGAGGTCAAGAGAAAGAGAAAGAGAGAGAGAGTCTGACTTACCTGTGTGTATGTGTGTGTGTGTGTGTGTGTGTGTGTGTGTGTGGGGGTGTGTGATGTCAGGGTCAAGTACATGGGTGTGTTTTCCTACCTCCTCCTGCTGGGCGTGGCCTCTCTGCACACATGGAACCTGATTGGAGACAGAACTGTCAGTCATGTGAGTCCAGGTTCACACTGAGGTCAGAAACACACCTGGTGACACCTACTTCACCTCACCTCTGTGCGTGTGTGTGTGTGTGTGCAGATCAGTGTGTGTGTGCAGTGTGTGTGTAGGTGTGTGTGTCTGCTTGTGCTTCCCGTCCTCCTCTACGTGTTCTGGTTCTACATTCACCTGAGCATCCTGAACTGCAGTGGACCACATGACCAACTGATGAGCTCCGCCTTCCAGGCCAGTCTGCAGGTACACACACACACACACACACACACACACACACACACACACACAGACACACACACGTAGTTATTGATGCATTGATTGATGTATTGATTGGCAGGGGGGGCTCTCCAGGATCACTCAGGGTCAGCCTCTAGAAGTGGCCTATGGCAGCCAGGTGACTTTAAGAAGCTCTGCCTCCCAGCCAATCCCCTGCTGGCTCCACTCGCACAAAGCCAACTACCCAATCAGGTGCTGTAGCTCACTCCAACCAGCAGCCAATCACAGAGCTCCCTGTTTGACTGTTTTTAACTGAGTGTGTGTGTTCAGGTATGAAAATGGGCGGGGCAGCTCCCACCAGCAGCAGGTCACCTGTTATCCCTTCAAAGATGTCAACAACTGGTGGATCATCAAAGACCCCAGCAGGTAGGTCACCTGTCTGCCCCAAGGCATGCTGGGAGGCATGGTCTCTGGCATGGTCTCTGTCTCACAAGTGAGACAGTTTCTAACCCACTGTGTGTGTGTGTGTGTGTGTGTGTCAGACAGAAGCTGGTGGTGGGCAGTCCTCCGCGACCTGTCCGTCATGGTGACATCATCCAGCTGGTTCATGGGATGACGTCTCGATTCCTCAACAGGTAAAAACAGGTTGACAGCTCCGTGTGAGTGTGATCCATCACTGATCATCACCATTGATCATCATTGTTTGGTGTTGTGTGTTTCAGCCATGATGTCGCTGCTCCCATGAGTCCTCACGCACAGGAAGTGTCCGGTTACATCGACTTCAACGTTTCCATGACGGCTCAGAACCTGTGGAGGGTGGTGAGTGGTCTGACCTCTGACCTCCTTCACAGGACTGGCTCAGGTTGAGAGCATCAGGGTCATCAGAGGTATACTAAGACAAGTGTGTGTGTGTTCAGGAGATCTCTAACAGGGAGGCAGAGTCAGAGGTGTGGAAAACAATCCTGTCTGAGGTTCGGTTGGTCCACGTCAACACGTCTGCTGTTCTCAAGGTGCCGACAGGAAGTGACATCACAGGACAAAGCTGATCTAGACAACCTAATAAGGGCATAATAACCTGTGTGTGTGTGTGTGTGTGTGTGTGTGTGTGTGTGTGTGTGCACGCACACAGCTCAGTGGTGTGTCTCTCCCTGACTGGGGTTTCCGTCAGCTGGAGGTTGTAGCAGAGAAACTGTTGAAAGTTCACAGCAGCAGTTTGGGCTGGACGGTGGAGGAGCACCGATATGGAACCAGTACGTCTCTGACCTTTGACCTCTGAGCTGACAACACTAAATGCACTGTTGGTTTGGTTTCATCATATGGTGTGACATCAGAGCTCCACATGCAGCCATCAGATGAGTCCTGATCCTGTGTGTGTGTGTAGGTCAGGAACAGAAGGAGAGGGAGGCAGAGCTTCATTCTCCAACTCACATCGATGTTGACAGAAAAATTTCCTTTTGGGCTAAATTTTTAGAACTACAGGTCAGTGAATGCATCACCACTTCACTGTTATTAATGTTGTCACCATGGCAATAGAGTGATGATGTTGTGATATGATGTCACCACAGTGGAAGATGCTGATGGTGAAACAGGAAGACTCTGAACACAAATATAGCTCCTCCCCCTTAGAGTGGATCACCATGGAAACCAACATTGCATACTGGCTGCACTCATCTACCAATGTAACAAACACACACACACACACACACACACTTGTTTGCATGTGACAGAAGTAATAATATGATGATGAGAGTTAACTATGGTCTCAGGCTCAGATCCACCTGATTGGTAACCCGGTGTCGTGGGGTGTGGCCAACCTCAGCCTGTTGGCCTATCAGCTGCTGGCAGCTGTCTACCTGGTGAGGAGGAGGCGGGGCTTCAAAGACCTACCTGACGGTACACACTTTCACCTGTCCGGGGATGGGCGTGTCACATAAACCTTTAATTGTGACAGTAATAATGAGTGTGTGTGTGTGTGTGTGTGTGTGTGTGTGTCTCTCTCTCAGCGGTGTGGGCTCAGTTTGTGTGTCTAGGGTGTGTGTGTGTCGGGGGCTGGCTGGTGAACTTTGTCCCCTTCCTGCTGATGGAGAAGACTCTCTTCCTGTATCACTACCTGCCCGCCCTCTGCTACCTGTACCTGCTGAGCCCTGCCCTGCTGGAGCACACACACACCCACCTTCTCAGGTACACACACACACACCTCACCCTCTGACCTGTCAGGTGTGATGATCTGATCATTAAATTTGGACTCTGTCTCCCCAGCAGTGACACACACCGTCGTGCTGTGTGTGTGTGTGTATCAGCCGTGCTGCTGTCCATCTTCCTGTCCTACAGAACCTTCTGCCCTGTGACCTATGGCCACCCCGAGCTCTCGGCCAATCAGCTGCAAAGACTCAGGTGGAGAGACACCTGGGACATCCTGTACCGCCGCCGCTAGAGTGATGACAGGCGGTGCCCTCTGATGACACTGATGATTGACAGGTCACATGCAGTTTCAGTGTAAATGTAAAAATAAAAACTCATCAACAATGAAACCTGGTTCTGAGCTGATGAACAGGAGACAGACAGACAGACAGAGCTTCATCAGTGATCTGATCAATCAGATCTCTGCTGATCAATCAGATCTCTGCTTCAACACACGGATGATCAATATAAATATCCACTGACCAATGTAATTGATCACTTCAGTGTACTGTCTTGTGTCCTTGACAGGCTCCTGTAGGATGATGACTCTGTGTTTCCAGTGATCTGATTGGTCAGTGGTTTAGATCTGATCCTATGAAGTTCACGAGGAGTTCAGCACTTGTTACCATGGTGATTTACCCTGGTGATTTACCCTGGTAACCAGTGAACTACTATTGTAAAAAAAAATAATAATGTATACATTTTTATAGCTTGATTTTTCTATGCCCATATTTTTGTGCGAAGGGTCTTTAATGTAACTTTTTGCTGAGGTGGCTCGGGCATCTGTACCGGATGCCTCCTGGACGCCTCCCTGGGGAGGTGCTCCAGACATGTCCCGCCGGGAGGAGGCCCCGGGGAAGACCCAGGACACGCTGGAGTGACTACGTCACTCGGCTGGCCAGGGAACGCCTCGGGATCCTCCCGGAAGAGGTGGAGGAGGTGTCCGGGGGGAGGGAAGACTGTGCATCCCTGCTCAGACTGCTGCCCCCGCGACCCGGCCCCGGGTATGTGGAGGAAAATGTGACAAATCTTCCTCATGTGTGAAAATATGTGACAGTTGTGCCGATCGGCAACCCGATCCTCTGTCGAACCCTTTCTTGCCTTCATGAAACGCACACACGCTGCTACAGTTTGTGCAGCGCCACACCCACTGCGCTCTGGCTCAGCTGATCGGCGCTCAGATGGAGGTTAGATCTTCACATGTTGATCTCTTTTTATACAAAGTGCAGCTAAGCCCCAGGCCGAAGAGAGAGAAACAGCAATATAGACACGACACTGGTGTTGCCAGATTAGGTGGTTTTTCTGCCAAATAATGAGGCCTGTTTACGGTGTGTTTCAGCTGGGTTGTCTCCTGGAAGGCTCGATGCAAATCTGGCACACTTTTGAGCGAAGTTATACTGTGGAGTTCACAATAACGTTCATCAAGCAGTTTTATGACATCAAAACTGCTGTTCTGATGTCATATATATATATATGACATCAAAACAGCAGGGAGTGTACCTATTGCAGCATTAACAGCAAATATAGCATAGAAAACCAATAAGTTTCACAACAGAATACAAAGAGTGACAACCATGAGTGACTAGAACAAAACCTGGATAACAAATGGGGAGGGGAAAGAAGTGGAAATCCCTCTACACGCTCTGATCTTGCTTTTCAGACTTGTATAACAAAGCAGAGAGAGAATAAAATGTAATGTAAATTCTCAAGTTAACACAAGGACGTGAGACATCCAGTGATGGTCCGCCGATTAGAACAGGAATATACTGCACAATGCTCCGGCATCTTGCTCCTTCTGCTGCTCAACTAGGAGTAGGATGACCGTTTCAAGATGGCGGCCGCATTTCTTGCGCCCCATCAGCCGAGGCGGCGTCTACAGCCAATCATTGGGCGGAACCAAAGACAGTGGCACCACCGGAAGTGGCTACAGGGGAAGGAAATAAAGAGCGAACCCTCGGAAGCGCGTTTTGTTTTGATGTTCGTGAGTTTAGAGACACACGCACGTGCGCGTGCATAGATACGGACAGGTACATGGAGAAGTGGACCTCGTGCTGGGTCTCGGTCTGATATGTAGTGAACAGCTTGAGACGTCTTCCCGCCGCGCAGCCTGCTGGGAAATATGTTAACGACAGGGCTACGTTGATTGGTGCTCCACGCCGCGTGGAGACACAGTAGAGACAAAATAGACAAAATAAAGAACAGTTTTATCGCAGAACGGACACGAGGGTGAGACAGAAGCTGCCGAGGTACTGTTGGTACTGTTACTGCTCACTGGAGTACCGTACTGCCCAATGTAGTACTGTTACTGCTCAGCAGAGCACTGTTACTGCTCAGTGTAGTATTGTTGCTGTTCAGTGTAGTATTGTTACTGTTCAGTGGAGTATTGTTACTGTTCAGTGTATTACTGCTCGGTGTAGTACTGTTACTGTTCAGTGTATTACTGCTTGGTGTAGTACTGTTACTGCTCGGTGTAGTACTGTTACTGTTCAGTGGAGTACTGTTACTGTTCAGTGGAATATTGCTACTGTTCAGTTGAGTATTGTTACTGTTCAGTGTATTACTGCTCGGTGTAGTACTGTTACTGTTCATGTATTACTGTTACTGTTCAGTGTATTACTGCTTGGTGTAGTACTGTTACTGTTCAGTGCGGTACTGTTACTGCTTGGTGTAGTATTGTTACTGCTCCGTGTAGTACTGTTACTGCTCGGTGTAGTACTGTTACTGCTCAGTGCGGTACTGTTACTGCTCGGTGTAGTATTGTTACTGCTCGGTGTAGTACTGTTACTGCTCGGTGTAGTAGTGTTAGTACATTGTGTATTAACTTTTAGGACTGAAATACAAATTGAGAAAGAATTACATACACCGATCATACTAACTGTGTGTGTGCGTGTGTGTGTGCGTGTGCGCCAGACATGTCTGTCTCTCTGTCAGAAGAACGAGACAGGATCCAGCGACAGGTGGAGGAGCTGGAACAGAGTCTCTCTGTAACACACACTCAAATGGAGCTGCTGAGCAGTGAGACAGGTATCTCTCTGTCTGTCTGTCTGTCTGTCTGTCTGTCTGTCTGTCTTCTCTAACCTCATGTCTCTGACCAGGTGATGAATCAAGCAGTGATGACACAGAGGATGAGGTGAGACAGGTCACACACACACACGCACACACACACTTACTTACACTCTTGGTGTCACCTGACCCCAGTCATTATTATCAGTTAGCCATTAGCTGTTAAACTGAGCTGTAACTGGACAGTGAAGGTCCTCACTAGGACAGATGGACAAACACGTGTGTGTTCAGTCTGCGGCAGGTCTGTTGGCCCAAAGAGAAAAGATCCAGAGAGAGATCCAGAACCTGGAAGACGTCCTCAGACCACACAGAACCCACACCTGTGTCTCAGGTACCTGTACACCTGTCTGCCCACTTGTCTGAAGATGATGATGATGAAGATTCATTAATGACTGATCCATGTGTTTTTGGTTAGAAAATGATGATGATGATGATGAAGAAGAAGAAGAAGATGATAATGATGTCAGCAGTGATGAGGTCAGCATCACACACACAGTTGATGTGGGTCCTAAGTTGATGGGTCAGTAGTTTATTGTGTGCGTGTGTATGTGTGTTTGTGTGTGTAGAGTGACCTGGGTCTGTCTCTGTCCGTGGACTCCTGTCTTCAGATGAACCTGGTTTATCAGCAGGTGGTTCAGGAGACACTGGACCAGCTGGAAACAATGATCACCCACAACCACAGACAACAGGTCAGTACTGACATACAACCACAGACAACAGGTCAGTACTGACATACAACCACAGACAACAGGTCAGTACTGAAGATGACGTGCTGTCTCTGTAGAAGGAGCTGGTGTCTCAGCTGTCTGGACCAATCAAAGAGCCTTCCAGGGAACAACCCGCCCCCTCCTCCTATCAACAGCCAATCACCATGTACTTGGGTCGCTTCCTCAAACCGTACTTCAAAGACAAACTGACTGGACTGGTAAGACAGACAGACACACACACACACACACACACACACACACACCGTTGACAGATGACCATGAGACTATCTTTGTGTGTCAAGGGTCCTCCAGCCAATCAGGAGACCAAGGAGAAGGCCAGCATGATGACAGGATGTCTTGATGACAGGAAGCTCAAAGTGAAACGATGTAAGAACAGATTCTGCGCACACACACGTGCATGCACACACACGCGTGCGCACACAAGCACACACACACTGATGAAGAAGAGGAAAAGACATGCAAAGCAAAGCGTTCACTGAGCAGCAGCAGCAGCTGCTGCCGCCTCAAGATCACGAGGAGGTGATCAGCCGCTGAGTGAAAACCCTGACAGTCATGAGCCAATCAGCTGAATGTGTGAGTTCATCGTGGAGAAGACTCACGTCAGCGACTTCTTATTCAGTCTTCATCACTGATTTGATTGAAACCACCTGTAGCCCACATCATCAGCAACATCCAATAATATCTGCAGGTTATCGATCAGACTTGTGACAGTGATGTGAACAGCAGACTTCATAGATACAACAGTCAGTCTAACTATCACCCAACAGGTTTTTTATCAGTGATGACGTTACACCTCTGTGATGTGTGGTGTTGTAATGCTCATGATAATTTGACCCTGCAATAACTGTCAAACACACTGATCTCTGGTCAGACTGACAGCTGAGTGAACCAAGACAACACCAGGAGAAGATAAGCCTGACTGTTAGCCCAGCTGTTAGCCTGGTCAGGAGCAGGCTAGCTGCACAGAATAAATCTCCATGGTAACATATGAGGAGCTGAGTCCCAGCTAAATTCAAGATAACCAGAGTCCAGATTTAATCTACTGTCCAGGTCACTGTTGGTTCACACTGCTGCTTCTGTCACATCTGTGTCTTTTTTGTTCTCACACATCTCCTGTCTGTCTCTCACCTGTCTGTCTCTCACCTGTCTGACTCTGTGTCTCTGTGTGTCCAGGGGAGAGTTGGCAGAAGACTCTGCTCATCCACTCTGTGGCCAGAGACAGTCTGAAGAGACAGATCCAACCCAAGCTCTCAAAGTAACAGCCTCGTTGTTGTTGTTGTTGTTGTTGTGGTGGTGGTGGTGGTGGTGGTGGTGGTGACCTCACAGTCACTTGTCAGCAACCTGTCACCATGACAATAACTCACACACAGGAACACGTGAAAGAATACCAGTCATAATTGTCCTTTGGTATCTGTCCTCTCGGTCTTTCTGTCCCTCCATACCTGTCCGTCTCTCTGTTCCCATCTGTCCCTCTGTACCTGTGTGTCCCTCTGTCCCTGTCTTCTGGACCTGTCTGTCTCTTCAGGTTGGACTACCTGACTCAGAAGCTGTCCTCATACAAAGAGACAGACAGGCAGCAGCTGAGAGAGCAGATAGACAGTTTGGAGAGAGACATCGAGATGCTGAGGTGAGGACACCTGTCCCAGTGTGAGACAAGGGGGTCCACATATAGTACATAAACACAACTGTGTTTGTCTGTCTCTGATTGATTGGTCAGAGGGAAGAAGGAGGAGGAGCTGATTGGTGATCGATATGAAGAACATGATTGGCAGAAAATCTCCAATATTGATGTAAGTGTGAGACTCAATCAGATCACAGGGAGCATAGAGACCCCAGTTGACCCCCCTCCCCCGTGTGCGTCTGTCCGTCTCTCCTCAGTTTGAGGGGACGAGGGAGGCAGAGGACCTCCGTCGGTTCTGGCAGAACTTCCTCCACCCTTCAATCAGGAAGAGTCCGTGGAGCCGGGAGGAGGTGCAGCAGCTGGAGGAGCTGAGCAGGAGACACCAGGAGACACACTGGGAGACTGTTGCCGTGGAGCTGGGGGTGAGGGGGGCTTGTCTCTCTCTGACCTGTCTGTCTGTCTGTCTCTCTCTCTTGCTAACTTGTCTGTCTCTATCTGACCTGTCTCTCTCTCTTGCTGAATTGTCTGTCTCTCCCTGATCTGTCTGTGTCTCAGACGGGGAGGACAGCCTTCATGTGTCTGCAGACATTCCAGCGTTTCGTCTCGTCCTCGTTGAGACACGGTGCATGGACTCAGGCTGAAGACAATCTGCTCAGAGAGCTAGTCCACAAGATGAGGATTGGAAACTTCGTCCCCTACACACAGAGTAATGACATTACTCATGACATTACTCCATGATGTCAGATCATGTCATCAGGATGACACCTGTCTCTTTGTCTGTCTCTCTCTGTCAGTGAGTTACTTCATGGAGGGCCGGGATCCTGCTCAACTGATCTACAGGTGGAACCAGGTTTTGGACCCAAGTCTGAAGAAAGGCCTGTGGACGAAAGATGAGGACCAGGTAGGCTGGGGGCAGAGTGTAGATGGTCAGGAAGTAGCACTGAACACCTGTTCAAGCCCTTTTCAGACAGAATGTATGTTTTCCATGCGTGCCATGGGTTACAGCGCACGAGCTGCACCATGTTGAGTATGGTCATCATGGGTGCAGCATGTAATAGCAGCTCCGCAGTGAAAGAGGAGCTGAACAGGGCTTTAGAAACTGTGTAAACACCTGACGTGGTTCTAATGTCTCAGGTAAAACAGGCAGGTGACATTGTTTTATCTTTGTCTATGCCTTCCCTTCTTCAACTGTCTCACCTCCACCTGTCTCCCTCTCACCTGTCTCTCAGCTGCTGCTTCAGGCCGTCTCTCGTCACGGGGAGAAGAACTGGTGCAAGATTCGGTTGGAGGTTCCTGGTCGAACAGACAGCGCCTGTAGAGACAGGTGAGTCCTAAGGAGGGTCACAGTCCGAGAATACGTGAGTGTGTGTTCCTCAGGTAAGGTGTGTGTGTGTGCGTGTGTGTGTGTAGGTACCATGACTGTCTGAAGGCGGGAACAAAGAGAGGAGCATTTGACCAACAGGAGAGAGAACTGCTGCTGCAGCTCGTCCACAAACACGGAGTCGGTGGGTCACAGTTACAGCCTTTGTGGGGGTCATGGCCCCGCCCACTGTTTGAACTGTGACATCACTTCCTGTTTGTCTGTCAATGTGGCTGCAGGTCGTTGGGCGAAGATCGCTGCTGAGATCCCAAATCGCTACGATGCTCAGTGTCTGAGGGAGTGGAGGAAATTGAGCAGGCCACCCCCCCCTGCTGCTCAGGTACACTCACCTGTTACACCTGGACTGTGATGCTGCCAAGCTCAGTTAGCCAGAGAGAAACTTGAACTAAAACCCTGATGTGATGTTGTTGTCATGACAACCACAGAATCAGAGAACAGTAGAACATCAACAGGGTCTGATGATTGAAATAGCCAGGCTTGACTTAGCCTCATCAGTGAATCCTGGATTCATCTGCCTCATGTTTATTAATCCAGGGCAACTGATACTACAGATCTGTGACATCAGAGACTCTACTGAGACTCTAACCGTAACCCACGACGTTACACCTCAGTAGCCATGTTTGCATGGACACAAATAATCAGAAATAGGACACTTCGATTTTAATGTGAACGGGCTCTTTCAGAAAGAAGTGTCTTTCCGATCAAGATGGGTGGTTTATGCTGGTCGATCAAGTCAAGATCCATGTAAAGGGTTAATCTGATCAAAGTAGTCTCTGCTTCTGACCTTCAACCAACGTTTGAATCAGATCACTTTATTTTGCGTCCATATAAACAGAGAATATCAAAATGATTAGACTCAGACTGTAGAAACAATGCTCATGTTAAATGTGGCCAGTAATTTTATCAGCTTCTTCACTGAATGACCAGGATCTGTCATGAGTGTATTATTGTGCTTTTTGCCATTAAAACTGGGGTTGGTAATCCTGTTCAGGGACTCAGGGGAGGTGCTATTTTCAAATCTTGCTAGCTCTCTTGCTAGCTCTCCAGGATTACCAACCCCAGCTTTAATTGTCAGGACATTTGAGAGAGACAGGAGATGGGAAGGCAGAGAGAGGGGGAAAGACATGCAGCAAAGGCCCGGCAGATTCAGGACTCAAACCAGGGCCGGCTGCAGCAAGGACTGTAGCCTCTGTACATGAGGCGCCTGCTCAACCCACTGAGCTATACGGCTCCCCACACCAGAATAAATTCAGCCTGGCCCGGCTGTTAAACTGACTGGTAGCCCGGCTGTTAGCCCGACTGTTAGCCCGACTGTTAGCCCGGCTGGTAGCCAGACTGTTAGCCCGGCTGTTAGCCCGGCTGGTAGCCAGACTGTTAGCCCGGCTGTTAGCCCGGCTGGTAGCCAGACTGTTAGCCCGGCTGTTAGCCCGGCTGGTAGCCAGACTGTTAGCCCAGCTGTTAGCCCGACTGTTAGCCCGGCTGTTAGCCCGGCTGTTAGCCCGGCTGGTAGCCAGACTGTTAGCCCGGCTGTTAGCCCGGCTGGTAGCCAGACTGTTAGCCCGGCTGTTAGCCCGACTGTTAGCCCGACTGTTAGCCATGTTAGCCACAAAACCCATGGTTTTGTGCAACATCCCTCAAGTTCTGGTTGTTGTTATTGATCCGACTCTCTGTCCTCAGAAAAGTACCAGAAGTAAAAAACCCCAGAGGAGCAGAGGAGCGAGGAAGAAGAGTTCTCCTGTGAGGAGGAGGATCAGGAGGAAACTGATGAAGATAAAGGAGGATCCGAGCAGTGAGGAGGAGCAGGAGGAACAGGTGGTTCAGTACATGGACAGTGATGATGATGAGGAGAAAGATGTAGTGAAGAAGCAGGTGGAGGAAGAGGAAGAGGAGGAGGAGATTGTTTACAGCCTCCCTCCCATACAGGAATGGATTCCAGCAGACTCACCTGAGCAGGTGAGCCCCCTGAGCTTCTGCCCTGTGGCATTACCTTCCTCTGGAGACGCCCCCTCCAGGGAGCAGGTGTGCTGCACCGTCCAGGGTCAATTTGGACACTCGGTGATCATAGGGCCAAAGCCCAGGGAGCTGCAGGGGGCGGAGCACCACAGTGCCACCATGATGATGGTGTCAGCCGACCAGCTGAGTGGTCATCTGTCCCTCCAAATGAACAAGAGCAACCGGCGGAGGCCCCACCCCCAAGGGAAGGTCCAGGCCAACAAACAGAAGCAAGGAGGTCGAGAGATGGCCTTGACCCTAAAATACAAGCTGCAGCTGGCCATCACGCCCTGGATCGGGAACCTGCTTATCCCAACCAGATCCAGGACCATGGTGGCTGATGCCCTGAGGGGGCAGGGCCAGGAGACCCACCTGTCCTCCACTCCCCCCTTCCTGCTCCTCCTGCAGACCATGAACGTGGACACGGCAGGCTGCAAGGACATGATTGGTCAGAGGAGGAGCAAGGTGGTGATGCCAGCCCTGCCCCCAGACCCCGCCCCCATCCGGGTGAAGAATCCGAAGACGATTGCAGGGATGCTGCAACAGAGGAGGTGGAAGGAGCAGAACCAACCGATCCTGAACCAGCTAGAGCAGCTCCAAACACCTCCTCCACGCCCCCCCACGGGCAGGCCTCCTCAGACCATCTTCATCCCTCGTCCCGTCCTGCAGCCTCAGATAACCCCCCTCCTCCTGAACACCCCCCCTTTATCTCTTTCTGGGAGAGTGGTCACCTCCTCCTTACAAGCTCCTCCTCCTGCCTCTGTGGTCACAGTTCTCCAGACGGCCACGCCTTCAAGATTCACTGATTCTAAAGTAACACCCTCCTTCACCCCCCCTCCTATCCCCCCCAGACCTGATGCCCCCACCCTGAGTCCATGCCAAGGGGGGGGGCAGAAAACAAAGGCTGTTAGCCACAGTCAGAAGGAGGTGGAGTTTGTTGGGGCAGATGTTGGTGAGGGGGGGGCAGGTGTTAACGTGACGGAGGGAGGCCAGAGGGTTCGGAAACTGAGTGTGAAGGCCAGAGTTTTGCAGGAAGCTACTCTAGCCAAGGTGAGAGGACCCCCACCCCCCCACACACACACACAATTGCACTGTTTTAATGGGGGGGGGGGGTTGACAGGAGTTTATGATCCACACACACAACCTGGACTTTTGTGATGTCATGTTTCCTCCTCTCAGGTGAACGCCAGGAGGAAACCTGCTCCATCTCCTCAACGCCAACCTGTGACCACCACACCCCCCACCTCTGACGGAGAAGTGTTAGCCCCACCCTCCTACTTATCAGCCAATCAAGGCCCATCTGCTCCTTTGTGCTGTGACCATGACTACACTACTACTACTACTATCACTAGTATTCATCCTAAATCCAACCCCATGTGCACAAATCCCACCCCCAAAAAGACGTCTGGCTCCACCCCAAAGTCATCCCCCAAAGGTTACCATAACAGGAGAAAACGAGGGAGGGGGGAGGACGTGGTAAAGAGTAGTCAGGACAAACAGTGTGGGACAGGTGACCATGTGGGCGGGACTTATACAGGTGAGGTCCAGGAAGGAAAGAGGGTCCGAAAACCAAGCCAGAAGGCCAAAGCTCTGCAAGACTATCAGGTGAGAACTGTCTCTTAGTCTGACTCCTCCTGCTTGTTCTGTCTTTTCTGACTCCTCCTGTGTTTCTTGCTTCTAGGCTGAACAACAAAAGAAGAAGAGGACATCTTCATCTTCCCCTCGAAAGCGGCCCCGTCGTGCGTCTCCATTGAAACAGGAAGTCATCCAGCCGGATGTTCCGCCTCCCGGGCTGCATTCACTTCCTGCTCAGACTCTGTGGGTCATGGTTCCTGGTGGGTTGGTCCAGCTGACAGAGGCTCCGCCCCAAGGCCTGCAGTTTGGATTTGCACAGGGCCCCCCCCGCCCACCTATGCCAGGAAAATTTGGCCCAGGGGACACGCCTCCTCTTCAGCTCATCTCCACAACTGGACTTCCTGCTGTGTCTGTCCCTGTAAACCTCTGTGGTCTCACTCAACCAGCCCCTTGTCTTCCCTCGCCCACATCTCCTCCTAAGCCCCTCACCCCAACCATTGTCCCTCAACCTATCTCAAACCCTGGCTCCATCCCCCTTTCCCCTTGTCCCCCACAGCTGACCCCCCAATTCTTCCTGCCTTATAAGGGCACAGTTCAGGTGGACCCAGCAGAGCCCTCCTCCCTCAGAAGGGAGTCACTGCAGTTTGACCCGTCCCTCATGTTCCTGGAGCCACCACCAGCCGTGTGTGATTGGCTGAGTGGGCAGGGAGGGGTGGTGGTACCTGGAGTGGGTGTGGCTCTGCCCTACCTGCCCCCCTTTGTTAGCACTCTGGGCACGCTCAGTGCACTGCTCCAAGCCAAGAAGTCTTTGACATCATCATCTTTGCAGCTGCTCAGCCGAGGCTCAGCCCCCCCACCCCCCTCAACCAGACCAGTGCCCCCCCCATACCTGACCTGCCAGACTCCACCTCTGACGTCAGACCAGGTGACCAGCCAGGTAACACACACCTGAGTATTTCATTGTCAGAAATTTTAGTTGTTTACGATCAACACACACCTGTTTATTTACTTGAAGTAGGAAGTGAGTTCTGATCGCAGGTAGTCAATGGAGACATGTTTGAACAGGTGTGAACAGGTATGACGTCCTGGTGTGGAGCAACTGATGTCAGTTCAGTTTCTGTGTCCTTAATTTCTTAGGTGTGTTTGTTTTGTGTCCCCCTAGCTCCCTCTGTTCGCTCTGACCTCATGCAGGAGCAGGAGCAGGAGGAGGAGCTTGTGGCTGCAGTGCGTCAAATTGTCACTGAGCGTTTCTCAGGTAACCCCGCGTACCAGCTGCTGAAGGCCCGCTTCCTGTCCTGCTTCACTGTCCCCGCCCTCCTGGCCACCATCCACCCAGTCAGAGAGGAGACAGTGGCCCACCCTGCAACTCAGAAGTTGGAGGAGGAGGATGAGGAGGAGGCAGAGCTGAAGAAAATCAAAGACAGAGGGAGGTGGAGGAGAGCAGAGGTGAGCATCGGATGGAGATTGGTTTCTATAGCTACAGTGTCTCTTCTGGATCAGGTCTATAGCCCCTCGCACCACCTGCTGGCCATGGGAAGGGTCTATGGAGACCAGAACCAGAGAGACTAGCAGACGGCTGAGAGCCGTTAGCACATTTAGCATCTCTCCAGAATGGTTAGCTAGCCAGCATCTTTGATTTGTTCTTGTTGGTTGTCAGTTTGTGACCATCCGTCAGCATTAGCAGCTTCGCTAATGCTGGTTGATGAGAGTCATGTTGAGGATTGTTTTTGTTTACATACATCCTCACCTGGGGGTGTTCCATCAAAGTCTCTAAGAACATCCAGACTATGGTGTAATCTTGAAGCTTGAATTAGTGCGAACTCCAAACCAAGCCCCGGCTCCACTTGACGCTAATTCAAGCCTCACCTGTAGGCCTCACCTGTAGGCCTCACAATCACTGCAGTAAAGTGACATTTACCAAATCCATCAGTTCAAGGAGCTGAGGACTGTATGAAGTGAAGCAGGTAACAGTGAGTCAACTCGTGTGTAGTTTTAAATGTCTGAGATTCATTGAGACAGATTCATGTTTAATTAGTTTGATTTCTTGATGAATAAGATTTAATGTATTTTATAGTTAATGTTTTTTTTTATGAATTATATTATTTTGTGTCTTATCATTTCATCATCAAATTGACGTTGAGGGTTTAAACTATCTTTTGGACAGTTAATCCTGCTCCAGACCAGGATTGCCTGGCAGCATCAGTTACCATGGTTACAAGGCAATCGTGTTTCCCACTTTGATGGAACAGAGTTGAGGCTCAGGTTGATGGAACAGAAGTTGGAGTTTAGCTCGAACTTAGCCAGGCTTAGCCAAACTGTGGTTCCCATGGTTACCGTGGTGGAGCTAATCTTAGCCACATTAATGGAACTGAACTCTCAATAAAATAGGCAAGACTGGGACATTTACTAACCTCCCAGCTCAGGTAGGTGAGAACCGGTTGAACATGAAGATAAGTCAGCAGGTTCTGATCAATCATCAGGTCCAGGTCTCCACGTCCTCACTGACGACTGTTCTCTCTGTTCTCCAGAGAAGTCTGTGTGATGGCTCCGGAGCTCCAGCCAATCACTTCTCAGGAATCATCTCCACCAGAAAAGCCACGCCGGTAGAGACCAGCTCACCAGCGTCCAATCAGAACCTCTGGTCCACAGGTTCTGGTGTTGAGGCACTTCTTTAGTTTCAACATAAATAGAAAAAAAATGAAATCAATCATTTTGCTTAGAAACTGATCAGGTTTCAGTTTTGTTGTTCTTCTCACATTGAGAGTGGGTGGAGTCAGAGATAAGTTCAGTCTGTTGTATCAATACAATGATTGAATGATGATTGGAAACTGATGAGCAGAGGCATGAAGATGAGTCAGAGCATGTATAGCACTGCGGTGCGTTCAGGAACCTCAGTCAGTTTTCAAGTTCTGAATTTGCACTAAAATGTTTACTTATTTTTAGGTCTGAGATTTCTGTAATGTTACATGTTTGTTAAAATTAATTGATTCAATAAAGTTAAAGGTAGAATCTGGAGGTTTGTTCGTTGCAGTTTGTGAACAAAACATTCAAACTGGGCCCCTCCTCTCGGGCTCAACCGTGCACGCCTCCTGCCCCTGACAGTAGCAGCAGCAGCTGTCAGGACAGCAAAGAAAATGAAATACAGAACAAATGAAGCGCTGGTCCGCTGTCATCACCAACAGGAGCCTCAAGGACTATGTTGTGACAAGTAGGAGGGCCAAGGTGAGCACAGAAGTTTGTGCTAGTATTGAATGCCAGCTGCCACCGATAGTGGGTGATAGTGACAAGCTAGCAGTAGTTAGCAGTGGCATCCACGGTGGACGGTCCACTGCTAGCAGCTGCTAGCACTTGTGGCTAGAGGGGCCTACTCATGTTGCATGCGCAACTACACCTGTGCTCTGTCACTGGCTTACATCAAATTACAGGCAGTGTGGGGGGGGGGGTGACTGTGCTGAAGACACAGTCACCCCACACAGGAGTAGAAAGCAGGATTTCTTTTGTGTAAGTCTATATTATGTTTTTTAGGAAAATTCTGCAGACTTTACCTTTAATGTCAAAACACAGAGAGTGGACTGAAAACTGAGGACTCTCTGAGGACTGGGGACTCTCTGAGGACCCGGTTTGGTCTCAATTCAGTTTGATTTCAGCTTCATCAAACTTCCAGGAATCAAACTGTGACTGTGCAGTGACATCACTTCCTGTTTCAGTCAGCTGATGCTTCCTCTTCTCTGACTCATTTGTCTCTAACTTCTCTAATCCACTTCCTCTTTCTAGACTACCCTGACCCTAAGACCTGACCCTTATCAGGTTCTGTACTGCAGTATTTGATTGAAGTAGTTATGGCCTAGTTAGAACCAGACTCTGTGTTGTGACCCTGATGTCTTTCTCAATCAATGATCTAAACCTTACGAGACTCTACAGGTGTAGATGTGCTCTTCACCCATCGACAGGTGTTTTGTGGGTATAATGAGTCAGTGCCAGTGCCAATCACAGGGGCGGAGCATGAACTGGAAATAGGAAGTGGGAGAAACAACTTCCTCCTGAGAAACAGAAACAACAGCAGAGACGGGAGAAGGAGGGAGAGACGGACAGAGGTGCACCAGTCGGCAGCAGTGACAGGACAGGTGTACTTCAGTACTGTGTGTACTGGGTTCTTGTGTACGGAGTACTGCAGTACTGTGTGTACTGAGCACTGCAGTACTTAGTGTTGAGTGCAGCATGGAGGCGGTGAGTGAGGACGACCTCTGCTGGCTGCAGCTGGAGGATTTCAGGATGCTGCTCATCAAAACCATAGAACCTTCAATCATCACTCCGTACCTCCGTCAGTGTCAGGTATGGCTCCTTCTCCTCCTTCTCCTCCTCTTCCTGCTCCTCCCTCTGATTGGTTGTCTTGTGGTGATGTCATCAGGTGATCAGTGCTGAGGATGAGGAGCAGCTCTTCCATGACCCCTCCCTCGTCCTCAGGAGGAGGAAAGTTGGTGAGAAACAGGAGTTCTGTGATCCACAGTCCATGTGTCACTGTCTGACCCCTAATCTTTGACCTTTACAGGTGCCCTGTTGGACATCCTGCAGAGAACAGGGGTCAAAGGTTACACAGCCTTCCTGGAAAGTCTGGAGCTGGATTACCCTCAACTGTACAGTCGGATCACAGGGAAGGAGCCGAACAAGACCTTCAGCATCCTGATTGGTCCGAACGCTGCTATCTACCTGTCTGTCTCTCTCTCCACCTGTCTGTCTACCTCTCTACCTGTCTGTCTGAACACTTCTCTCTGTCTCTATCTGTGTGTCTGTCAGACACAGCAGGTGAGTCTGGTCTGACTCAGTTCCTGATGTCGGAGCTCAGTCGCCTGCAGAGGGCGCTGCAGGAAGAGAAGAGACGTCGGCAACAAGCCTGCTCTGTCGCTAAGGAACAGGTTGGGATAGCAACCAGGCAACTCAATGCCCCGTCGGAGGCGGAGCCGACAGAGGTGTGACAGGTGTGGTGGGTGTGTCTCCAGGAGGCGTGGTCCCAGCAGCAGCAGCTGAGAGATGTGGAGCTGAGGAAGATGACGGAGCGCGTGCAGAAACTGCGGGAGGAGAGGGAGCGGCTGAGCGAGGAGGTGAAGCAGCTCAGGGACCATAACTACAGCCTGATGGAGGACATCAACACCCTGAACCAGGACAAGAGCAATGCCCTGCTGGCCAACAGAGACCTGCAGATAGAGGTCAGCTCCATCCCACCACCTGACCTCTGACCTCTGACATCTGACCTGACCTGACCTGACCTGACCTGTGTTTGTGCAGGTGGAGCGTCTGAAGAACACAGTGCTGAGAGCTGAAGGTCAAACTCGACTCCTGAGACGCCGAACCCTGAGACCACTGCAGCAGGTTCACCAGGCTGATGCTGCTTCTTCTTCTTTTTCTTCTTCTTCTCCTTCTCCTCCTTCTTCTCCTTCTCCTTCTCTTCTCCTTCTCCTTCTCTCCTTCTCCTTCTCCTCCTCCTCCTTCTTCTTCTCATCCTTCTCTTACTTCTCCTTCTTCTTCTCCTCCTCACCAGTTATGTTGGCAGCTGTTAGTGATCTGTGGCTCTCACTGTGTCTGAAATCACTCACTCCCTACTCACTATATGGTGAACTCACTGGTGAAATGAAAAACTCTTTCAGACACGACTCCACCACAGTTAATTACATTATTACTGTCACATAATTAAAACATTGCAGATCAATGCCGACCTTGATTTGAGACTGAAATGTGTTATGGGATATGTTGCTTGGTTAGTGACCATCAGTTGTTCACTACTTTTCACTCTGCATTGTGGGATACAGTGGGTTCACTATACAGGGAACATTAATTCTCACTGCACATCCAGACAGCACTGTGACGTGGTGTCGTCACTGTATAGTGAGTGATTTTGGACACAGCCTCTGTCTTCACAGAGCAGGAGCCTGGCTCTGAACTCTGACCCCTTCTTCCGCCCCAACAAACTGGAGGAGGTGAAAGAGGAGAAACAGGAGGAGAAACAGGAGGAGACACCAGAGGAGACACCAGAGGAGAAGAAAGAGGAGAAGAAAGAGGAGTGTCCAGATCCTCCACAGATGAACCTCCTCGCTACAGTGTTCAGACTGAGGAGAGAACTGCACCGAGCAGAGGAACAGAGAGCCAGGGTGAGGGGGGTGAGAGGAGAGAGGGGGGTGAGGGGTGAGAGGTAGAGTTGTGAACGATAAACCTATGCGACCGGATATTCGGTTTATCAAGTGAGAGTTACGGCTGCGTTGGTAGCAGCCTCCTCACTCGATACGAATTAGCCATGAATTCTTAGATGAAGGGGGGATGAGGGGTGAGAGGAGAGAGGGGGGTGAGGGGTGAGGTAGCTAAAGTTCCCCTCAGGCTTTCAGGTGATTTTTTGGCGTTGTCTCATCACTGAGACTTTCACAATAAAATCCTCCATAGACCCTGATCTGTAACAGGAAACAGGAAGTTGTGTGTTTGACCTCAGGTGTGTTATTAACCTTTGTCAGTGCTGCTGAGGGACATGTCCAGGTGTCCCATGTCTTTGTGGTGACCTGTGATCAGCTGAGCAGCTCAGGTGAGACCAGGTGTGTTTGTTTTTAGAGCCTGGACGACAAGGAGGAGCTGGAGCTGCGCTGCACTCAGCTGAAGGGAGACGCAAGGATGTACCGTCAACGAAACAAACAGACCCTTCGACAGCTGGAGGAGGTGATCAGAGAGAGGGACAAGGTGAGGGGGGGGGTAGTATGGTTTATATTTCCTGTCCCCTCCAAGAATAGGATCCTCCAGGTTCTTTAAGTCCCACCTCCTTGGTTGTTCCAGGCGCTGTTGTCGAGGGCGGAGCTGCAGGAGGAGGTGCGACTGCTCCTGCAGGAGAAGGACCAGTACAGGGAGCAGGTCAGACAGCTCACTGAGCAATCTGATAGGCTGGAGCTCCTCCTGTTGAGGTCACAGGGGGAGGAGCTACACCTGAGGACACGCCTCCGCAGACTCACCTGTAACTCCCACCAGGTGAGGACGAGCCTGATGGGGGTGATATGGGAGCAGGGACCAGGGTCACTTTGAATTCTCTCATTGCACAGGTGATGATGTAATGATGATGTAATGGTGACCGCTGTATTTTCAGGGGGAGAAGAGTGTAAGCAGTGAGGAGGAGGAGCCAGGAGACAACACCACCAAAGGTCAGACTTGGCTATGTGACCTGCTGTGTGTTGAACGTGTCATGTGACCTGCTGTGTGTTGAACGTGTCATGTGACTTGCTGTGTGTTGAACATGTCATGTGACCTGCTGTGTGTCATGTGACTGGTCAGGCAGCAGTGATGATGTGCGCAGTGGGACATCAGGGGAGAATGAGGAGGGGGTGCTGCAGGAGCTCAGTCCGCCTCGGGGAGGGCAGTTGGAAAAAAGGCCTGGCACAAGTGCATCATGGGTAATCTACATCTCTCCATATCCCTCTCTCTGTCTACATGTTACTTATCAGCCAAGCTACAGTTCTTGATAAAAACATTTTCAATGTTGCTGGAAAAAAACTGACAATCATTTGGAGTCATGGTCATTGAAGTTTGTTAAACCTCAGAATTTTATCTCAAAATCTGAATTTTTGAAAACATGTTGAATTCTGTTGTCATGGAAACAGATGGAGTTGATGTAAGAATGGCATTTTGAAACATCAGCTTTTTACTCATGGAGCAAATCACTTACTGTTAACCCTCAGGTCCTGTTTGGCCATTTTTTGGACTTGCCAGAAATTCTTCTGGATGTCATCTTGCCTAAAAATGCACTGTCCAGAGCCATGACTAATGTTCTCCTGTTATGGCAAAAAAATGGCCACATAGACTTCCATTATAAAACGCGTAAAATCCCACCTTTTCACCTGGTGTTTAGTTTTTCCCACAAATATCCTTTCTATATTTTCGTGGTTCACATCATTACAGAAGAAGTCAAAATAGATGTTTATGAACATTTTTTAGAAATCAGTACACAATAACACTGTGAGGCCTTTGCAGAAAGGCGGGCAGTTTTCATCAGACTCTCCGAGTCACCCAGCACCTCCGCCCCGCTGAGGACACTTCAGAGCGGTCACCTCTGACAGCGATTCAGACTTAGGATTAGTATTATCCTTTTCTAGAGAAATCCTGTTCCCATGTACACACACACACACACACACACACACACACACACACACACACACATTACCTGAGGAACACACTCTCACATAGTCTCGGACTATGACCCTGAGGGTTAAAAACAAGTGACCAACATCTCCATGCTGTCAAGATGCAGTTTATGTATTATCAGATTTTTGTCTGTTTGTCCTGACAGCTGCTGTCACCATGGTGACTGGCTTAGTCACACAGAATTTAAAAGGAGAGTATCTGCACACTGATCAAATCTGATCCAAGCTGCAAAGCAGCTTTAATTTATTATTGACCCTCTCTCTCCCTGTGTGTCTCCACCTGTCTCTCTGTCCACCTGTCTGTCCTGCAGGAGAAGCAGACAGAAGACTGTCTTGCCCTCCGGACTCGACCAAACTTCTTCTACCGCAGGTGAGCTGAGATTCGTTTGAACTTGATCTTGAAGACTTGATCACGGGTGTCAGTGTGTCTTTGTTTCTATGACAACAGAAAGCGGGCCCTCAGGTCAAAGTTCACCAGTAAGGAGCACATGGCCGGTAATCATGACGACGACAGCAGTGGCAGTGACATCACCCCGTCTGACTGAACACACCTGTGACCAGATGTGACTGTCACTCAGTTATTGGTTATAGATTATTTGATCTTTTATCGGGTTTTATTTCATTCATATTGACATGTACCTGAGGAGGTTGTATTGATCACTTGATCAGTTCAGTTCTTCTTTACTGCAGTGAAACTAACCATGAAAGGGTAAAACTTGAACATATCTAGGTGTAAGAAAGAAAAGTCAACACTGTTCTTTTTATAATCATTGTTTTAATAATGTGACTGTTGGATCAATAAGTCTGACTTAGTAGAAATGAAACTTTCAAACCCCAGAATCCAAACTGTGAATGAGAATCATTGAAGGTTTGAGGAACAATGAAACTTTAAAGAGGAGCTGTGCAGGATCTGTACCTTCACTAAACAGCTTCAGTAACTGCTGGTTAAATAAATGACCTGTAACGTGTCACAGGGACAATGGAGGCTCTCTGTCCTCCACCTGCATCTCTGGGCTGAAAACCAGCCTTGTAAGATCAGAGCCTCTGAGCCGGTGTCCCAGCTCTGGTCTCTGCTGCACTGTGACACAAACACACCCTGTAACCTCTTGTTTATGACAGTGAAGACTACACACATATACACGTGGTAACATCGTAGATGTTATATAATGTTATCTAGCTCCATGGATTGACTTCCCTCAGGTTTCACTGAAAACAAATGCACATGGTCAGAAGGAGGGTTAGCAACACTGAGGAGAGGAGACCAGACCTGTAGAGTTCACCTTTAACTATTTTAATGACTTGAAATGTAATCAGTGAACTTTCAACCTTTACTTTCAACTGTGTAATATATTAAAAGTACTGAGTGAAACACGCTACTCCATTTGTTTCCTCTTCCTTCGGTAAACCCCAGCTGTCCAATTTTCTCCGCTAACCTTGAACGCATCAGAACCTTAGTTGCCATGGTGACGGCCAAACGTTCAGCCCGGCTGCAAATCAGATCACGTAACGACAGTTTAACGGAGAGTGTAGCGGGTTTCACACCGACAGACGGTGACCGGGGGCGGTTCCGTGTCACACCGAACACCATCAGCCGACCGTTAAGATGTGTGAGAGCAGGGCGGTGCCGAGCGGGAGGGTGTACCGGCAGCTGTTTGACGCTCAGGTGAGTCAGAATCAGACACTGACCCTGGTCCACTGTAAACACGGAAGGCCCGACTGTGGTGGAAGATACCACCAGTGTTACCATGGTAACGAACATTGACACCTGTAGAAGACAGGTTGATATAGCGTGTGTACGATGTAAGAGAGACAGGGAGACAGTGTCCTGTTCATCAACTGTTGACTTCCGGTGGACAATCACCAGCCCACTGACTGAGAGGCGCGTACACGTGAAGTCCGTGAGTGTGTGTGTGTTTTGTCCCATGGTGACATCATCAAAACAGTGAGTGAGCCCTTCAAGCCCCCTTACCTTAAGTCAGCATCGATGCTGACTTTGGGCCTGTCCCAATGTGCACACTCGATCACACTCACGCGCTTGGGCACTTGGCGTGCGCGTTCACGGGCTTAGTGTAAGTGCGCAAGTGTGTCCCATTTGTCCAACGACCAAAAGTGCAGCGCGCTTGATTTGCTCTTTATCCACAGTTACGGTAAAACCGCACCTGAGCGGGAAGGTGTGTCCAAGTATAAATCCCACAATGCACTAGCTGGTGAAGTCTGACGTCACCGGGAGCCAATCGGGAGCCACACAAAATGCCACCGAGGAAATTTCAATGTAAGAAAGATGTTTTATAACTTAACTGTAACTGTAACTGTAACGCAGTATCGTAGTCCCGTTCTATCATAGTGTCATGGCCGAGAGGAAGAAGAGCGCCAAACGCTGCCAGAACAAGCAGCTGTGTTTTACGCACAGATCGCGCAGTGTAAAGGTTGTGAAGTGTCCCGTCTGGTTTTTAAATGCTCCCGCGTACTGGGCCACGTAATACGTCCTTGCACACTATAGGCAAATGTACGTCCCACGTGACAAAACGTCACCAAAGTGTTTGCGTAACCAAGCGCACTCAGCCAAATGTGGAGGAATGGGACAGCGCCTTTGTGTCAGTAAATTACCCATAGTTCATAGCGTTGTGAAGTCAAACAGAGGGGATGAACAGAGTGTTTAACAAACGGTGAATAACCAAACGTAGACAGAGAGCTCCAGGAGCCCGGAGCAGAAACAGAAGCTTCCTGTCAGTGTGAACGCTGCTCGTCACAGCTGTGGGCACTTTGTGACTGTTGATGAGCATTTGGTCAGATCTGATCCAAGAGCAGCTGGTGTGAGTCTGTCCCTCACACACCTAGCGCTGCTCAAAGTAAACAGTAAATGATCAGTCCCAGACCGGACAGTCAACAGCATGTTGTTGTCATGGTAACGTGAAAGGGGGACAGTGCTGTCCCATTACTGTTTATAGCATCTGAACCCTCGCACATTCTCACTCTCAGTCATTTACAGCTGATCTCAGGTCAGTCAGTGAGGGCTCAGGACCTGAGTCTTTAATAATGGACCTGGACCTGTGTGACCACGAGACATGTCTGACATGTGGGGGTGTGTCTGAGCCCTGTCCCGCTGGCACAGACCTCAGAGACACGGACTTCAGAGACATGGACCTCAGGGACACAGACTCGGGGACAAACCAGAGACTGGTTTTTGTTGTGTTAGTGTTGGACTAGTTGAACCTGTCTCTGTGTCTGCAGGTGCAGCTGTCCAGGTCTCTGCTGGCTGGACGCAGAGACATGAGGACAGACTGTCTGTCTGCTGAGGACAGCAACACACAGTGCAGCACCACCAGCAGGTAGACAGACAGAGACAGATGGACACTCACAGCCACACACACAATAATAATGCACCACTGTGCTGGATCAGCTCTCTCTCTCTCTCTCTCTCTCAGGTTGGTGTGTGTGTCGTCCAGTGGGGCGCAGCAGGGGGCTGATGATGATGACGTTGATGATGTCAGCAGACTTCCTGATGCGGCGGGTTCGTATCATGTTAAATTAAACAATACAATCAACCTTCAAAGTCACAACCAATCACAGCTCCTCTCTCTCTCTCAGTGGTCAGTCGCCCCAGCTCTGACATCATCGAACGTCTGATGGAGAAAAAACTTCAAAAACAGAATGAAGCTCTGAAACAGCTGGATACTGAACTGACTGAGCTCTCTCAGGTAAAACACACCTGATAACACACCTGAGGTATGACTCACTGATGTAACACACACCTGGGGTACGACTCGCTGACGTAACACACCTGAGGTACAACGATGTGTCGTCCTGTCAGGTGTTGGAGGCTCAGGTGAGCTCTGTCAGTGGGGAGGTGCTGTGCTCTTTGCAGGGGGCGGAGCTCAGACTGGACTCACTGAGGGATAGAATGGAACAGCTGGATCACCTCAGTCTGCAGGTACAGTCAACACCTGGATCATCGCCCAGCTCACACCAGTGATTCTGAACACACAGACCTGAACATTATGTTCATCTGACTCACTGTGACCTCACTTCCCTTCCTTTGATGCCCCTTCAGAGTAAAGCTCCAGAGAATCAGGTGTGTTGAGGTCAGACGGGAGACGTCTGGATACTTGGCTGTCGTGTTTTGTGATGCACTGACACTAGAAAAACATCACCATACCTGACGTTCAAAACGACACCATGTGTCGACACTTCATGATTACAGCAGTTAGGCTCCTCCTACCATATACTGTGTGGGCGTGGCCTTTTCTCTCACACTCAGCAGGCGGTTCTGGCTGACAGGAGGACGAACACCTTCTTCCAGGATTAAATAATTCATCCTGTTTTTCCCACTTCATCTCACTCTCATGCTGTGAAGAGCCGTCCCACTGCGGTCAGTAGTTTGATCACAGACCAGAGTGATGATCAGACACATGACCAGACTGTGTCTGATGCTGTGTCTCAAATCACTCACTCGTTCACTCCTCACTACACAGTGAACTCTGTACAGAGGATTATATAGTGAACTCACTGGTGAAATGAAAACTCTTTCAGACACGACTCCACCACGCGGTTAATTACGTTATTACTGTCACACAATTAAAACATTCCAGATTAACCCCAACCCATGACCGTGACAGGTGATTGCAGTGCATTATGGGATATATTGCCTGGTTAGTGACCATCGGTGGTTCACTCCATTTCACGTTGAATTGTAGGATACAATGTCCACTATACATCGAATATTAATTCTGACTACACATTCAGACTGTGACATGGTGTTGTCACTATATATAGTGGTGAGTAGTGAGTGATTTTGGACACAGCCTGAGTGTTTCCTGTCAGTGCTACGGCAGCCTCAGGAGGACAAGGGTCTCCATTCACAACGAAGCCTGTCATGTGATTTTTTTCATCTAGATCAAGGTGTACAGTCCGATACATAGATATTTACTCAATACATTAAATATGGTGCTGATAACAAACAAAACAACAAACTATGGTGTGTTGATATTTTTGATCCATCTGGAAAACTGCATCCTTCTGGGCTTTAGGATTAACATTAGATTCATTATAAATCAATAAATCAACATATGTGTGTAAAATGTTTAGTGTGTGTGTGTGTGTTTGTAGGAGGTGTGTCACCTCTGGGAGCAGGTGGAGGAGGAGGTGAAGCTGAAGAAGATGAGAATTGTGGAGCTGAAGGTCAAACTGACTGAATATGAGAGTCAGCGTACAGACGAGGTGAGAGAGGGTCGCTATGGAAACAGAACCAGAAACAGAACCAGGACCAGTTCTGACACCTGCTGTCACTGTGTATAGATCAGAGCTGTGCTCCGGAAACACCGCCACCTGCTGGAGAACATGGGCTCCCTACTGCCACCGGACGTCCACAGACTGATCCACACCAAGGCCACGGTAGCATCACACTCTGGGCTCAGAAGCACTGCAGCTGCTTTATTAACTCAGTGTGCAGGACAGGGGGGTTGTGTGTGTGTGTGTGTGTGTGTGTGTGTGTGAGAGCGAGAGAGAGATCAACCTTTCATCACCAGCAGCATGAACAATAACCACATCAAGTAAACTTACTGAACTTACCTGAAACCTGAACCTGAAACTTACTGCTCCGCCCAGCTCAGGACACTCAGGACATTTGGGTCTTTTTGGTGCAATTTGGCTTCTCCCAACTGTGGCAAAGCAGGGAAGTTTTCACACTCTGACCTCTGACCTCTCCAGACTGAGTTGCCATCTTCTTCTGTGCCTCAGGTGTTGAATCAGTCTCTACTGGCGAACCGTCGCAGCGCAGCGCGTCTGCTGCTCCTCCTGCAGGAGGAGAACCTGCAGCAGGAGTCGCTGCTCCGCCTAAACTGGGAGGAGAATGTGGGCCGCTGGAGGAGGAGCAGGGTCAGCGAGGTCATAGAGAGCTTCAGGTGGGAGGAGGGCAAGCCTCAGGTCCAGCTATGTGTGTGTGTGTGAGCTGATCAGGATCAGTTGTGTGTGTGTGTTGCAGGAGTGTGTGCAGCAGAGCTGAGGACCAGCAGCTGACCTCAGTTCAGCAGATGAATGATCTGACAGAGCAGCGTCGTGACCTCATCTACAAGATCTGGTGAGACTCTGTCCTCTGATCGGTCAGTTCAGTTGATCTCTACTGGATCAGGATCATGATCCACTGATGATGTGTTTCAGCTCCCTGGTCCCGCCCACCTGCTCAGTTGCTCTGGTCTGTGATTGGTTCAGCCAGATGACAGCTGTCAATCAGAAGATCGGTATCTGTACAGCTCCGTCATGTTGTTGATATTTCCTGACCTTGTTCTTCTTCAGTGGTTTAAAGGCCTCACTGTGTGTGTGTGTGTGCACAGACAGTCTTTATGCTGAGCTCCTCCATCAGCTGCGTTGTAGCTGTAAGCAGATGTGGCAGCAGCGACTGGCTGAGGTGAAGCGCTGTCAGGTGATCACTCAACAATACAGATCAACATTCCTGACTGGTGTTTAGGTACAAGTGTTTATCACACCTGTGCAGTTCAGACTGAAGGATGTTCAGGCTCTAAACAGGTCCAGCTGTTTACTTGGGGTCAAAGGTCACATCCTCAGACTGACTCTGATAAAAGTGACAGACTCACACTGAAGGATCTGGAAATATTGATCCACATTTACAGAAGCTGATCACTAATTGATCATCGATCATCACTGTGTCCTGCAGGAGGCGCTCTCAGCTCTGCAGTTGTCAAAGGAGGAGGTAAATGACATTGTCAGCTCTCAGCTCCTCACTCTGATTGGACGAAGCCAGAGCCAGGATGAAGAGCGATTGGCTGCTTTAGATGTCAGTCACACACACACATATACACACACACACACACAGCTGTCTCTTTAGTACAACACTGAGGACACCTGACTGTCCACCTCTCTGTCCACCTGTGTCCAGGTGAGCTGTGAGTCTGTGTCCAACCACACCCTCAGTCTCAGCAGGTGTGTGTTTGTTGTGATGCGAGCGGCAGCGTTGCTATGGGAGACACACAGCTGCAGGTTAGAGAGAAGAGAAGAAGAAATTCAGCAACAGCTGGAAGACCTCCAACGCTCACAGCAGAAACACATACAGGTTAGTCAGTCTCTTAGGGGCGGGGCCTGTGACCATCAGGCAGCAGGTAGCACTAGCGTCTCCCTTGATGCTTTGCTGTTGTGTTGTCAGCGGAAGAAGGTGCGACTGGACGACCTGTTGGCTGGTCTCCGTCAGGAGAGTAGTGAGCATGCTCTGAGGACGTCTCTGGACAGAACTGTCCTCTACCTGCAGGACCACACACTCAGGTGTGGCAATCAGAATGCTAATACTAATGCTAATGCTTCGGTTACAGTGAGAACATGGTCAACAGAGAGAGTTGTGTGTGTGTGTGTGTGTGTGTGTGTGTGCAGCTTCACACAGTGTCTCTCTGAGCAGTGGGAGGTGTTGGAGCGTCTCCCCTCCGTCTCTCTGGAGGAGCTCCTCTCCTACAGCTGCAGCCTCAGCTCCTTCTACCAGCTCACGCAGACCTACGCACCGGTAACCATGGAAACCACACTTCAGACACACCCACACCTGCTTGTAATTGTGGCAACATGTCTCCGAGCAGTTCAATTCAGCGTTAGAGTGCACATTTACAGGTCAGTAATTAAACATCTTCATCGTCTCTCTCCTCTTCCTCAGACTCCAGAAGACCTGCAGAACCTCCACCTGTCCTCCACCAGCCTGGGTCTGTCTCTCTCTCTCTCTCTCACTCTCTGCTGTTTAACTGGTTTGTTTGTTTATTTGTTTGTTTGTGTGTTTCCATAGAGACCAGTGAGGAGACTGAAATACAGAAAACAGGGAAAGTGACAGATAATCATCCAATCAGCCGACAGAATGATGGTAGCCCCGCCCAGCCCTCTGAGGACTGGCTGATAGAGGTGAAGCACTGGTCACTGACACTGACACACGTCTCATTGGTCCACATAGATAAGAGGGTGTGTGTGTATGTGTGTGTGTAGGTGGGGTCTTCTCTGCAGGATCTCTATGACACCGACAACTATATCAAGTTTACAACACTGGGGGGTGGGGCCTACACTGGCCCCAGTTTCAGATGCCCCGCCCCCAACCTGCCAGACCACCTGGAACAAGTCATTCACCTGAGTGTGTTTCCTGTAGAGCTGCTCACACACACACTGAGCAGGTATACACACACACACTCTCCCTCACTCACACACTCTTCAGGTGCCATGGTAACTGTGGTGTGTGGTGTTCAGGACTCGGACCTTGTTCTTCGACCACCTGGAGCAACATTTCCATGATGTTCTAAGTGCTGCCATTGCCATGGTAACAGACAGGAAGAAGGTGGTTTCTTTAGAGCAGGAGCTCCACCTGCAGCAGCTGAGCACTGAGTACATCCAGACACACATCTGTCAACCCCGCCTGGGTAACACGCACACACACACACACACACACACACACACACACACACACTCTCTGCAGATGTCAAGTTAAGTTGTGTGTGTGTATTTGTATGTGTGCGTCAGCTGAGCTGCAGCTCCACCAGCAGGGGGTGCAGCTTCACTGTGAGCAGGTGCAGGAGGTGCTAGCCTCCTGCAGGGTGGAGCTCCAGGACCTGCTCACCTCCATCAGCAGGAGGAACATGAAGTTCACCAATGTTCTGTCCAACATGGAGGACGATGTCCAGGCGTCCAACAGCAGTCAGCGGTAACACCTCATCTGTGGTCAGTTGACTGAGTGTAAACGCTGATGTATGATGTCACAGTGATGCCACTGTGCATCCCTCTGCAGGCTGGAGGCTGTGAGCGCCGCCCTGCAGGACCATGTGGACCATCACATCAGACACAGCCAGAGCTGTGAGAGCAGCTTCAGACAGACGCTGCAGCTCAGGATGGATGGGCTCAGACACAAGACAGCACAGGTCCTCGGCTCCTTCAGGTAACAGCTGGAGCAGCTGCAGCACTAACCTGTACACTGACTGGAGCTCAGGTGTGCTCTGCCGCTGCAGGTTGTTTAGTGAGGGAGGAGACCACTCCCCTCAGGAGGTGAAGCTGCTGAAGAGAAGGCTGACAGAGCAAACCAAACACATCAGTGAGACAGAGGAGGCCATCTGCTCCGAGCTGGACAGGTTCCAGTCCGACAGCCTACGACAGGTACGGTGTCCTGAGATAGAGTCTGACATCAGTCACCCGCTGTCTCCTGTGTGGACACCTGTGGACAGGGGTCTCCACCTGCTGTCAAACTAAAACATGAAGCCTGAAGCTTGTGCTCCTCCTCCAGATGAAGGAGGTGTCAGGGAGGGTGGAGGAGAAACTCTGCGCCCTCAGGTCTGAGGTGATATTTATGGAGAAAATCCAGAGAGAGATCAGCAGCTCACAGGTTCACATCAAGGCCCAGGTACCTGTCTGTCTGTGTCGCCTGCCTGCCTGCCTGCCTGCCTGCCTGGCTGTCTGTCTGTCTGTCTGTCTGTCCATCCATCTGTCTGTCTCTCCTCAGGCAGCCTTCAGTAACCAGCAACAGACAGTGATCAGCAGCAAGTTGGAGCAAGTGAGCAAGATGATGAAGAACACTCAGGTACACACTCAGGTACACACTCAGCAGTACTACCATACTAGATAGTTTCTAGTTGCGTTAATGTATACTGATGTAGCTCTCTCTCTACTTGTGCAGGTGTCTGCAGACCAGGTGTGTTGTGTCCTGTCGTCAGTCAGTGAGGACCTGAAGAGGCGCTGTCAGTACCTGGACTTTGAGCTGGTGGGTCTCCTCCTGTTTTTGGACCACCTGGTCTACTGATAGCTGTTCTACCTGGACCACCTCCTGTTCTCCAGGATTACCTGCTCTCCACCTGCTTGCTCTCTGGATCGGTCTCATATTTACCCCCCTCCCACAGGACAGCCTCACAAAGTCCAGGGAGCAGGTCCGCTCTGCTCCACCTGCTGGTCTACTGGAGCGAAGCAGGACAGGTGTGGACCTCCTCGACGACCCTGTTGTGGGCATCATCAGGTCCCTGAACAGGTACAGGTGAATGATGGTGATGATGATGGTGATGATGGTGATGATGATGGTGATGATGATGATGATGGTGGTGATGATGGTGGTGATGATGATGATGATGGTGGTGATGATGGTGGTGATGATGATGGTGGTGGTGATGATGATGATGATGATGGTGGTGGTGATGATGATGGTGGTGATGGTGATGGTGATGATGATGAAGATGGTGATGGTGATGATGATGATGATGAAGATGGTGATGATGATGATGATGATGGTGGTGATGGTGATGATGATGATGGTGATGATGATGATGATGATGATGATGATGATGATGATGATGGTGGTGATGGTGATGATGATGATGGTAGTGATGGTGATGATGATGATAGTGGTGATGGTGATGATGATGCTCCTCCTTTACCAGGTTCTCTTTGATCCAGGAGAGTCCAGCAGAGCCAAGACCAGCTGGTAAACACCTAGACCAGACCTTCTCTCATCAACCACCTCCACTGCTCAAGGACCAAAATTATTATTATTATATTATTGTTATTGGCGATGATAATGGTGATGAAGATGATGATGATGATAGTGGCAATGATGATATCATCTGCAGGTCAGAGTCCAGCGGTCCGACCTCCACTCAGATCTACTGAGTCAGTCAGAGCCATGAAGGGGGGCTGCAGGTCCATCAGGACTGACAGGAGGTTCCAAGTGTTTGGACCAAAACCAAAAACAGAACAGAATACACAGTGAGTCCAGCCTGGTGATGTGGACTGATGTGGTCTGATGTGGACTGATGCTGTGGCGGATCTACGGGTGGGCCTGGATGGGCGTAGGCAGCTTGCCCACCAGATTCATGACAAAACTGCCTGTTTTCATGTCTTTCCGCAGTTCTGTCATTTTATGCTAGGTACATTATATATTATAATTTTACACAGATTCAAGGATATAAAACATAGTTTAAAATCCTTCTCTTCTACACGACTGCCTCCAGAGGCGACTGGTCATCTGTGTGTTCTGGAAAATCACAGAACGGCCGGTAGTCCAGGACGGCCAGCGGCCGCCATGCAGTCACTGTTTTTTAATAGGCTACCTGACAGCCAAGTTTATCTGTGATCTACCTGTTGACCCTTAGAAAAGCCACTCAGGATCGTTTAGTTATGCCTGCAGAGGTCCATGGTTGAGCTCGTGTGCCATGTTTATCCCCGTATTGATTAAAACCAAACGTGGCCCGACTTCATTCTCGACCCGAACCCACATGTCCAATTCGGTTGGTTGGACCGGAATGTCCTGAAACATCATTGAATATCCTGGGATGTCCTGGAATATCCTCTGTGTGTGTGTGTGTGTGTGTGAGTGTGAGTGAGAGAGAGAGAGAGAGAGAGAGAGAACCTACAATAACCCTAGTTCTACGTTGCGTATGCATTATTAGACGGTTGAATAAATACCCATCCAGAATTTTTCAGGCCCACCCATCAATCATGTTCTGTATCCACCACTGGACTGATGTGGACTGATGTTGTCTGATGTAGATTGATGTGGACTGATGGAGGATCACAGCTGGGTCTGTGTGTGTGTTTCAGCTCTTTCAGCTCCTCAGTGACCTCGATTCTGTGGACAACCAATGATGTCCTCCTGCTCACCGCAGAGGTAACAACACAACAACAGCATCACAGTGTGTGTGAGACAAGCAGGTGACAGGTGTGTGACAGGTGTTTAACAGGTGTGTGACAGGTGTGAGCAGGTGTGCAACAGGTGTGTGCAGTGATACTTCACTTGGTGCTGTGTTGACATCACTGCTGAGGCTCTGGGTTCTAACCCACAGGGGGAGATATAACAGGCTGTCTCCTTCCTCAGGACTTTTACTGCAGTGAGCGTCACAGCAGGTTCCAGCTGCTTCCTGATTCTCTGGACCAGTGGGCTGACAGCATGCAGCAAAGGCTGCTGGGATACCAGGAGCAGGCCAGGAGGTTTCTGAGCACCAGCAGAGAAGGTATGTCAGAGAGGACACCAGCAGTTGCAGCATAAAGTGCTTTCCATACACAAAGACAATAAAACATTAAAACCCACCCCTCCCGCACCCCACAATTCATGCATGACCAAAGATAAAAGTGTGATATGTAATGAACTGTTAAAAACCAACTGAGGAAACGCTAACATCACTTTGTAATGAGGAAACACCACAGGTACTGTTAAAAAGTAAATAAAATGAACATTACTAATAATAAAAATATTTGTATAAATAAATCAATAAAATAAAAATAAAATGAGAATAAAAACAAATTTATAAAAACTAAGGAATAAAAACTAATCCCTGAAAAAAAGTAAAAGAAATAAAATCGCATAAAATGAAAGTCAGCTAAAAGCTAGGGTAAAAAGGTAAGTCTTAAGTTTAGCCTTACACTGGGTGATGTCCCCGGGTCCTCTGGCAGACTCTTCCAAAGTCGGGGTTCACAGTAATAAAAACATGACTCACCGGTATGAAACGCTGACAGACATTGATCCCATGCTGCAGACACACAGGATCCGGCGAGGACGGATCTGGACGCAACGGACTATTGACCGTCCAGACGAGCTGCAGTTCATTGGATAGACGTACTGAGAGTTGGGCGGAGCTTAATTTGTGCTCTGCTGATTTCAACATGGCGGCCGGGTCACATACGATCTCATTTTAAACTAGAAAATTCCCTCTGGGAAATTTTGAAAGGGCCACGGGGGGCTACTGCCGGGGGTACCATCTCTGTCAACATGGGAATCAAACCCACCACCAAACTAATCAGACAGACACATGATCATCTTGTACTGAGCACTGATATTGAGAAGCCATAATCACATTAAGTCACCTGTGTGTGTGTGTGTGTAACTGTAATCACATGAAGTTACCTGTGGTGTCTGTGTGTGTGTGAGAGAGAGAGAGAGAGGAGTGCGCGCATACGCGCGCATGTGTCTGTTGGTGTGTGTGTGTGTGTACCTGTAATTGTAATGACATTATGACATTAGTGTGTGTGTGTGTTAGTTTAAGAGACAGAATACCATGTGGTAAAAATCGTAAATGTAAGTGTAATAATTTGAAGAGTTGAAGTCTGCTGCAATACTGGGTAAAAAATTTAAGTCTACTCAAATACATTGGAAACTGACAGAAGACACATTGTAAGAAATAGATAGATAGATAGATAGATAGATACATAGATAGATACATAGACAGATAGGTGTGTGTGTATGTGTCTGTGTGTGTGTGTGGCTGACTTGATACTCAGAGATCTGCATGTGTCAGTCTGATCTTAACGAGCTCCACCTGTAACCAACTGGTGGTTGCCAATGACGACAGAGCCACCCTAGCCAGAGACAGACAGAAACGTGGAGAAAAAGGGCGATTTTCTCCCTCTGCGCTGGTCTCACATTTGGGCTTATAGCGACAAAACGGTAGCTCCTATCAGAAAAAACAGCAGACCCTGGGCGGCATAAGGACTTCCTGAACACTTTGATATGCTTTTGGTGTTTTTACAGTAAATATTTTAGAGATGCGGGCGAGTTTCAAACAGGGGTCCCTTCTGCTTCTCTCGGAAAATCTTTGTATTAGAGTCAATGAGGAGCAGAGAGAGACGTGACCGCACTGAGAGGCTCAGAATTTAAATTCTGTAAGTCTCTGCTTTGATGAGCACATTGTCAGAAACAGAACAAGTTTGTCTACAACTGTGGAAAAAATCATATGTGTAGAGTGTAATTTGTGGCCGGGAGGACGAGAGAAAGAGAAAAGTTTCAGACAATTTCAGACAACTCTTCCCACTCTAGCTGATGATGTCACCCACTCTAACACGAACATTCCGTGCAATACACACCCATTATAAACTCAAAATTTCTCCGAAACTGATCATGGTCATTGAACAGTGATTGATCAAAAACTATATGACCTATCAAAACGTGGATTAATACACCAACACACAAGACTTGTGTCTACAGTTTAAAGTTTAAATGAAGTCTCTAGGTGAAACTATGCCTGAGCAGTAGACGTTTGAAAAACTCCAATGATTGTTCTTTTTCCCTCGTTTTTTTCGCCCGTTCCATTCATTGCTATGGAGAATTTTTCGCAGTTTTTCGCGACTTACGTCGCGAAAAATTGGTATTTCATAGAGAAAAGTAATAGCACACCGATCCCGATCGAACCGCACGTTTTGATATATAATTTGTCCTACAACTCCTCAAGCTGTAGGACGAGTTAAGTGCCGAAATTTTGGAGGAAAAGGAAAAATAAGAAGAAGAAGAAGAAGAAACACGCAGTATAACAACTGGCCCTTCAGCTATTTTATAGCTGTAGGGCCAGTGACTCGGTGCGTTGCCCCGTGGCCCTAACTAAAGCAGGGGTCGGCAACCTTTGGCACTCGCGCCACGGTTGGCACGTCGCAGCTTAATCAGCTCCACCGCCATCAGCTCACGAGTCAGTGGATTTTTTCTCTGGCTTTTTGAGCATTTATTATGAAGGGACAGCTGGAGAGAGACGGGGAGGGGAGAGAGGGTGACAGGGGGAATGACACGCAGCAAGGGCACTGCCAGGTGGAATCGAACCCAGGGCCGTTGCAGCGGACGTGCTCTACCGACGCTCGCGGTTCACTGTGTTTAACCGGAGATTTCATCGAGCGTTTCAGTGACGGTGAGCGGCCGCGGCTTCATTATTGCCGCCGCTGCTTCAGAGTTGGTCACCTGTTACCGTTACCATAGCGACGAGCTAACGTGTCCTTTTTAGATTATAATCTCCAGGGCTCATGTTCTCACTATAGCTGTTCTGTCAATAAACACACCTGGAGATGACGCTGCGACCCAACTACACAGCTGTTCAATGATTGGCTGCTGGTCTGTCACTCATAGCGTCCAGGGTTGTTTCATTCTGATATAATCGATGTTGTTTAATGCTCTGTCGTCTCTAATCTGGTGTTTTCCTCCCAGTGCAACGTGGTTTAGCGACATAAGTTTATGAAAAAAGTGTTTTGAAATGGGATCCAGGCCCCTGTTGTGCGGTTATCTACCGTACACATTTCCCTATAATACCGTGTCACCATATTGACCAATGGCTAAGCCCCGCCCCCTCACTTGGACAAACAAATCAACTTTCTGTGATGGGCGATGTGTCAGCTGTCACAGTACCAGACATATGGCAGGATGATCGTTAGTAGATCATAGCCTTAGCCTACCAGTTCAGAAGTCATAACTCAGTTCCCGGAGGTCGGGAAGTTGGTTTTGCTCATTGTCTTTGTCATATGAGACCGCCAGGGACTTGGGGTGACCTGACGTAAGAACATTGTTTACTCACTTCATCGCTTGACATGATGCCGTTCGCAGTTGTAGGCTACCAAAGTCATTCCGCGGAGGCATGTGCTGAGGTCTTGCAGTAAACAGTCACATAAAGTAACAACCAGTAAAGTAACGTATCACGTAAGTAACGTGTCACAGCATCAGCTGCACTTCTGTGAAAAGTTCATGCGCACTCCCGCTGCAGATACGCGCAACGGCCGTCGTGTCAGTATTGAGTCTTATTTCTTGATCCTGCCCCAAGTTCGGTGAAGGCCTGAAAAAAAATTTGGCCCACACACATTCTGTCTTTTTCTGCCCCTCTATAATCATGTGCATGACCCTGGTGGAGCTGATTGGTTAATTCTCATCACATGACCTGCGGTGCGCTTGCAGCATTTGAAAAAGTTGAGATTTTTCCATCTCTGTGTGCCTGGGACGCGCACGAAAAAAAGAGGCAGCGCACAACCTGCGCGCCGTGTCGGCATCGCTTCAGATTGTGAATGCAAAAACGCTCCATGTGAACTAAGGCTTCGTTAATTAGGAAACTCCACCCACCTCCACTGTGACCTGTATCACTCTCTCTCTCCTCCACCTGTCTGTCCCTCCTCTCATTCTACCTGTCTGTCTCAGACCTGGTGAAGCAGCTGTCTGTCTTTGATGACCTGCTGCGTTCATTACCGTCACTGTTGATTGGTAACTATGAGCGACAGAAGGAGGCGGCGCTCAGAGAGGTGGTGGGCAGAGTTAGAAAGAAGATGGAGGAGATTGTGATGGCCAGTGAACAGGAGAAGGTGAGTTCCTGAGATCATGAGGACTAAGGTGTGTCCAGGTGAGTCTCCTGACCCCACCTTTGTCCTCCTCAGGAACTGAATATGCGTCAACTGCGAGCATGTGTGGGGGGGGGCGAACTGCAGGCGGTGATGAGCCAAGAACAGGAGCGACAGGAGAGGCTTCACAGCGCCATCCACTGCTCACACCTGGAACTACAGGTACAGAGTCACAGCTGTAACATCTGTACCTGACAGACCTGCTTCCCTCAGTGTGTGTGTGTATTTGTTTATGTGTATGCAGGAGTGTGTGCGAGCTCAGGGGGAAGAGTTTATGACCTCACTGGCCTCTCTGACAGAGGAGCTGTTCTGTCAGCTGGACGACAAGCTGCTGACACCTGCAGGTAACTTCTCACCTGGGGGTGGGGGGTGAATCTCATTGTCTCGGTTGTTCAGTAGGTTTTCATTTTCTCTGTTTCCATAGAAACCGAGGCAGTGCCCCCCCAACACTCTGAAGACAGCACCATCAATGTGGAGGCAGGAGCTGACCCAGGACAGAGGTCCTTTGTTGGATGCAGATGACTTGCTGACCCAACTGTGATGTCACAGCTGTGATGTCACATCAAAGCAGAAAATTGATATGAATGTTTACATTTCAGGACCTGGTCTGGGATTTCATATCTAACCCCCCCCACTGACAGCACAGGTGACCCGCCATCCTCTGTTACCACAGCAACAACAGCATCCATTACCACAATCAGGTGCACCCTGGGACATCTGGCTGTAATAGAACAGAGAGACACAGCTGTGAAGGTACACACACACACACACACACACACACACACAAAGAAAAAATTGCTTAACTCTGATTAATGTGTGTGTGTGTGTGTGTGTGTGTGTAGCGATTTGAACAGCTGTTCAGGTCTGAGTTGATACTTTCAGATGACGACAAACAAAGACAACTGAGGGAAATACACAACTGGAACAAACACTGGAATCAACAGATACACACTCTGGCACACACACACAACACACACACACTCTGACACAACAGCTGCAGCTGATTGGCTCTTTGTTTTGATTGTGCTGATGTTTGTTAATAAATCACAGAAGCAGAACGTCTTGTAGGTTTGTTATTTACACTGTGGTCATGTGACCAGAGGAGATGATTACATCACATTCTGTGAACAGTGTTCACTTATCTTTTACCATGGAGCTGGGGGCTATTCCATCAAAGTCTCTGAGAACATCCAGACTATGGTATAATCTTGAAGCTTGAATTAGAGCGAGCTCCAAACCAAGCCCCAGCCCGTTCCATCAAGAGAGATCAGCTGGCTCCACCTGCGCTGATTGAACCTCACCTGTAGGCCAGTAGTCTCACCTGTAGTCTCACATGTAAGCCTCACCTGTAAGTCTCACCTATAGCCTCACCTATGGTCTCACCCGTATCAGGCTTAGTCAGAAGCATGGTTTCCATGGTTACTGAGGAGGAGCTAATCTTAGCCACGTTGATGGAACTGAACTCTCACTAAAATGAGTGAGAGTAGGACATTTAAAACAGGCTTTGAGCTCAGAGAGCTTCATGGAATACCCCCCAGGTGATGTCCAATCAGAGAGCAGAATGACCACAGGAAGTGTGACTGATCAAAGTTGTTTATTATAAAACAGTTCATAGTAGACAGGAGAATAAACCCACCAATCAGAGACATCACAGCTGCTCGAGCTGCTGTGATGTCATCAGAGGTTCAGCACAGGTGTGGACTCCACTGTCTGATGACCACACAGGATGTCCTTTTCTAGGCTGTTTCTATGACAACCTCACCTCCCTGTCTATGAGGACAGGGTTAGAGGACCTGTAGCAGGTCTAGGGGAGGTCCAGAGATCTGTGCATCAGAGGTCAGGTGGATTGGATGAGTCCACAATGGAGATCTTCTCAATGGACTGAAGCAGCTGAGAAACCAGACGCAGAGTCTCCACCCCCCCCAACAGCTGACTGCAGAGAGAGAGACAGGTCAGGGGGAGAGAGACAGGTGAGACAGAAGTCAGAGCGTGTACTAACCGGATGGAGGAGTGGGCATGGCTTGCTGTCTTGTTCAGGTACTCAGATGCCATCTGGGCGTTTTGTTTCATCGTCATGACGACCCGAGACTCTGCTGCCTTCAGACTGTCGTTCTCTGACCGCAGAGAGTCCAGCTCCACCTGAGGTACACACAGTACACACACTGTACACACAGTACACACTGTATACACACACTATACACACAGTACACACACTGTACACACACAGTACACACTGTATACACACAGTACACACACTGTACACACACAGTACACACTGTACACACAGTGATTCACCTGCAACTGCTGCATCTCCACCTTCAATTTGGAAACAGTGCTCTCTGCTCTGACTGCTCGCTTCTGTCAGACAGACAAGTGAGAGAGAGAGAGAGTGAGAAGTTAGAGAGAGGGAGACAGGTCACAGAGACAGATCAGAAAGAGTGAGATAGGTGTGTGTGAGAGAGAGAAGTCACACAGAGAGACAGGTCACAAAGACAAAGATAGGTGTCAGAGAGTCCTTCTGTGTCCAGTCCTGTTGCCATAACACCTCCTCCTCTTCCTTCTCCTCCTCCTCTTCTTGCTCTAACAGAACTCTGGTCTGTGACTCTGACTGGATGAGAAATGTTTCTGTGAGGTCTGTAGACAGACCAGATCACCTGGACCAGATGTCATTGTACCGTCATCAGGTGGAGGTTCTGCTCCACAGAGTGAACCATGCTCTCCAGGTCCTGAGCCTCCTTCTCCTCCTGACGCCTCCTCTGGAGCAGCTCCTCAGAGAGCTCCAGCACCCTGTTTGGGGTGGGGTGGGGGGCAAAGGGGGTGGGGTGATGGGTCAATGGTCTGTCTCCTATTGGTCAGGAGGTGCTGTCATGTGATTGGTCAGTACTCACCTGAGTTCACTGGCATCTGATCTCCTCTGCAGCTCCCTGATGGTTCTCCTCAGTAACATGTTCTCCTCCTGCAGCTGCAGCACACAAACACAGGTCAAAGGTCACATCTCCCTCATCTTCATCATATCTATCTATAATGAAGATCCTCAGATGTTACAAAGTTAGTTATGAGGCAATCAAAGAAAAAAAGAAACTGCTCTGTGGAGGACGACACACACCTGTTGTGTGTGTGTGTGTGTGTTACCTGTTGTACCTGGCTGCCCCTCCCACTCCTCCTCCTGCAGGAGGTGGTAGGTTCAGCCATGGACGTCTCATCATCTCCTTCATAGTTCTCTCCTCCTCCTGCTCCTTCAGGTTTGGAGGAGAACCTGTTGTGAGGAGTTGCTGTGAATCACACTCAGAGTTCAGTTTATTAGGAACAACCAATGTCTCCACCTCGTCTCAGACATAACTCACCTGGTCTCCTCCTCCTCATCTTCCTCCTCTTCTGTACAGAGGGAGGAGGTGCTGTCCACACCAGACTGGAAGCTCCGCCCCCACCCCTCTTCCTCCTCCTGATTGGACAGACAGTGACAGAAAGACACCTTTGTCATAATTCACAAATTCCCTTGCTGCACTTCCTGTTCCATGATGTCAATGACGATGTCACTCTACCTGTGGTACCAGGGAGGGTTCAGAGAAGAAACAGGTCCGGACGTCAGGGTCAAAAGTCAACTTCCCCATATCAAACATCCTCTGAGAGCTGCTGGACTACAGACACAGTCAGTTACACTCATGTAATTTACTACCTCTTCTGCAGACTCTGGTCCTCACACCTGGTCCTGCTCCTCCTGGTGGTCCTGGTCCTGAAGAGGATCCTGCTCCTGAGGTGGCTCCTGGTTCTTCCAGCGTAGGAACTCCCTGAACGAGAACGGGTTTAACTCCGCAGCCTCCACCTCCTCATCTGGAGAATGATAACAGAGGAGAGTTCAGACTTAAGGTCAGTTGGCTGCAGGTCAGTTAGCTACAGGTCAGTTAGCTGCAGGTCTGTTAGCTCCTGGTCGGTTAGCTGTAATGACACCTGTGACCACAGGAAGTAGTAACACCTGAGTTACTGTCTCTCTTGACTTCCACACTGTCACATTACCATCAAACAACAGACAGACAACAGACAGCCAGGTGACACCTCTTTGATCCATCAGTTTAAGTCTGACCACAGCTGGATTGATGACATACAGATGTTGTGAGGTATGTGTCTGTGGACACGTAAGGTGTGTGTCTGTCGGTTTGGACCAGCGTCATGTCACATTACTAACAACAACTGTGACGTCATCTCAGGCTAAGTAAGTCGTTTCAGTGACATCTGATCCGAACCGGGTCCAGCTGCATACTGGACTCACCGTCGGTGATAATCAGGGTCTTTTGACTCCTTTGTGTGGACATGCTGACCCGCAGGTGGACCCACAGGTGGACCGAATCACGGCTGCGTCACATCGCTTATCTCGTCGTCTCCCGGTCCCGACGTCTCCGTCCCTCCGAACAAAACCAAACCCGGAAACACAGCAAACCACTTCAAACTCACGTGATCCATCCTCTAACTTCTCATTGGCTTCGCCCGTCATGTGACATAAACGTAACTCGAGTGCAAGGAAGAACGTCTCCTGCTCGGTCCCGGTGAAATCGTGTCACACGTGTCCGGTCCGGACAGTTCACCTGCAGCGACCTGGACTAGAGTCCGGCTGCAACCGACAGCCCGACCCGGTGAGTGTGTGACTCGTGTTATAGCATTAGCCCGGCTCGGCTCGACTCGGTACGGCACGATTCGTCCAGGCGGTAAGTTGTTCCGGAAGTCCAACCGGGTCGTTTGGTTCTGGACATTACTCAGATCTGATGGGTTCTCAACCCTGCTGAGATTGACGGGGGTGGGCGGGGTTAGTGAACCAGGATCAGTTCGCCGCAGCATCATTGATCAGAGGAGAGGACACGAGATTCAGTTCTCCATGTTGTGTGTGTGTGTGTGTGTGTGTGAGACACACGTTCTTGTGTCTGATCTGCAGAACCACAGAATGTCTAAAGAAGTTCCACATGAGGGGGATCAGTCCACCCCGTCCCAGTCCCAGTCCACCCCATCCCAGTCCCAGTCCACCCAGTCCACCCAGTCCCTGTCCCAGGCCCAGTCCCAGCCTGGTTCCAGTTCGTCCAGTGGGCCCACCTCAGGCAGCCAGTCTTCCAGTGGTTCTGGGACTCTGAGCAGCTTGGACACTCTCCCTGTCACCCTGCCATCCGTCCCTGAGGAGCCCGAACCACAACCATGGGGTCGCCTGCTGCCGATGGCCCCAGGCTTCAGGAGCCACGGTGAGGCCAACCTGCTAACATGCTAGCATGTAGACCTAACAGCAGAGCTGAACATAATACTGGTACCAGACACAACCTCAGTGACCACACTGGTGCCAACAGAGGAGGAAGAGGAGCTCTCTGTTTATTGTCTGTTTATTGTTTGTTTGTTTACAGACTGTGTGGAGGAGCAGTACCTGTTTGGACGGGACTCTAAGTGTAACTATGTCCTGGATGATCCTGACGACCGAGGATCCAAGAAATTCAGAATCTACAGCAAGAAACACTTCAGGATCTACAGGGTGAGACCTCAACATGCTACATGCTACATGCTGCAGTTTACTGATCGTATGTGATTTGAGAGACAGTACACTGTGGCAGGAACCTGTCTGTTTGACCTGTGGCCTGTCTCCCTGTCAGGAGGACGGTCAGGTATTTGTGGAGGACTACAGTAACAACGGGACGTTTGTTGACGGGATACTGATCGGTAAAGACAAGAAGCTTCCTCTGGTCAACAACGCTGTCCTCTCTCTGGCTGAACAACGCAACAAAGGTCAGGGACACAACTCAGGGTCAGAAGTTAACATCCTGGGGAGGGGGCAAATACACATTGTTCCCACATCACCTCAACCTGTCTCTGTCTCCAGTCTTTGTCTTCATCGACCTGATGTCTGATGATCAATCCAGTTTACCTAAAGAGCTTCAGGAGAAATATCTGCTGACTCGCCGCATTGGCACGTGAGTCTGACCCTCACACACTGTGATGTCACTTCCTGTGCCCTACAACTTAGCGACTGTGTGTATGTGTGTGTTCAGGGGGGTGTGTGGAGAGGTCAGACTGGCCTTTGAGAGATCCACCTGCAAGAAATTTGCAGTGAAGATAATAAACAAAAGCAACTTTAAGTCTGAAGGGGTGAGTCTGCTCCCTGCTCTCTGATTGGCTGAGATAATCAGACTGTCACAGGCAGTGATATCATTGTGTCACCTGTGTGTTTTTGTCCAATCACAGACAGCAACACGAAACGCAAAGACGGAGATCGAGATTCTCCAGAGGGTCGACCACGTGAGTCTAACACCACTGAAGAAGAAACACAAACACCATGTAGACCAAGAGCAGCCGTCAGTAAACAAAGCCCGGCTGAAACTGATTCCATCTCATCATCTGTCTGATCAATGTTTGTATTGATTTTGGAGACAATAAAACAGAGATATGAGTTTCATGATGTGAGCTCAGAGAGTCACCAGACTGAATGGTGCGTTCAGGGTCTGTTTCTACCAGTCGGACATTCTTTGACACACAGCTAAACTGGTCCGGATCACACTTCTTCACCAGCATCAGTTACCGTGGTAACTTAGCAGAGAGTCATATAATCCATGTTGATGGAACAGAACTCCAACTTAAATAACCAGACTCATCATTACAGAGATGAGTCTGGTTATCTGTAAATTAACCCACGGTCCAGTAGAACACCCCCTCAAGAGATGAAGTTTGCCGACCAAACTTCTCTAGTTGTAGCAATGTTTGCGGTCGGCAAACTTCATCTCTCAAGGGGTGTCCTACTGTGTCAGGTGTGTTAGACCATGGGTTAAAGTTACACTGGAATATCCCTTTGATCCTGTTTCATGTCTCCTCCTGTGTCTCCTCAGCCTTGTCTCATCAAGACAGAGGACTTCTATCAGACAGAGGACAGTTACTACATCGTGTTGGAGCTGTGAGTAAACACCACAGGGCCCTGTTTCAGAAAGCAGGTTTTGTAAAAACTCAGAGGAAACTGGGTTTTTGGTTTCACAAAGCCGGTTCAGTTTGACTCTTGAGTCAATTACCATGGCAACAAACTCTGAACCTAACCTGCTCTCTGGCTAACCCTGAGTTAACCCTTTATCTGAAGCTGCAGATTGACAGCAGCAGCAGAGAGGGCGTCTGTACTCTGTCAGAGGATCATTAGACCTCAGCTGGATGTTTGATCCTCCATCGGTGTTTGTTTAAACGTTCCTGTTCCTGTTCACGCGCCCAGTTCAGAGCTAACGTATTTTCATATAGCCTAGATATGACATCAGTGATGTGAAGCACATGTCCACAGCAACCGTCTGTGGGGCTGTAAGAAATGTCACTGAAACATCGAATGACTGAAACATATTTGGATTGTTTCAGGAATTCATCAGAGACTCTGACAGAGCAGCAGGTATCAGTCTATCAATAATAAATGTAGTATGAAGAGACTCGATGCACTTATCAGTTCAGTATCAGTGTGAGTGATGCACGGACGACACACATACAGACTACACACAAAGACACACACACAGACACACACACACACACACACACAGACTGTCAGGTTATAATGGAGACAAACAGGAACAGATCCAGTAAACACACATGTGAGACTGTGTGTGTGTGTAAAGACGTGTAGCTGTGAAACTATTTTTTGTTCTGTTGTTGTTGTTGTGGATGTTGATGTTGTTGTTGCTGTTGTCAGGATGGAGGGGGGTGAACTGTTCCATAGAGTCAAGTCTCGGCAGCAGCTCCACGAGTCTGTGGCCAAACTTTACTTCTACCAGATGCTCCGAGCTGTCCAGGTGAGCTCACCTGGGGCTGCTGCACATAAGCAGCATTAAGAAATCCAGGATGAGTGAAAAAGCCAGGCTTGTTTAAGCCTCATCAGTGAATCCTGGATTAATCTGCTGCACGTTTGTTAAAACCTGTTTGGTGTGTGTGTGTGTGTATAGTATCTTCACAGTAATGGGATCATCCACAGGGACCTGAAACCAGAGAATGTCCTGCTGTCCTCACAGGACGACATCTGTCTTATCAAGGTACACACCTGGACACGGACACGGACACACACACACCTGGATGTTCAGCTGAACTGCTGAAGTTGTCCTTTACTCTGATTGTGTGTGTGTGTGTGTCAGGTGACAGACTTTAACCAGTCCAGGATCCTGGAGGAGGCCGTGCTGATGAAGACGTTGTGTGGCACTCCATCTTACCTGGCTCCTGAGGTCTTCACCCACGGCTCCACCTCCGGCTACGGCCTCGCTGTGGATGCATGGAGCCTCGGAGTCCTGCTCTTTGTCTGGTAGGAGACATACCTGTACCAATCTGTAGACACACCTGTACCACATCTGTAGACACACCTGTACCTCATCTGTAGAGACACCTGTACCACCCTCTTACCTTGTTACATTTTTGTTTCTAATTTTTGTTCAGTTTTATGACAAATCATCATATATATTATTTCAACTATATCATCTGGTGCTCTCTTTTTGCTCACCTGTCTGCCTGCTTACCGGTCTGTCTACTCACCTGTCTGTCTCTCAGTCTCGGAGGGTACCCTCCATTTCATGAGAACTTTGGTCATCAGTCAATCACAGATCAGATCATCAGAGGAGAGTTCACCATGGTCCAGTCCAAGTGGAGACATGTCTCAGATCAAGGTAGTGCAGTACTACTGTAATACTACTGTGATATTAGTGTAATTCAGCAATAATACTATTGTAATACGGCTGTGTGTGTGTGTGTGTTTGTGAGACAGCGAAGGACGTGGTGAAGAAGCTACTGGTGGTGGACCCTGCATTGAGGTTGACTATAGATGAAGCTCTGCAGCACCCCTGGTTACAGGTAAGTGACTCACCTGTACTCACAGTATCGGTTCTCGATATACCTTCAGTACCTGCAGTATCGCTGTACTTTAATTTCATGAAATAAGAGACACTGCCCAGCTGCATGATGGGAAATGTAGGATCCAGACTTTGAGGACATTTCTGTCTGTAAAGGATCCTGAGATGAAGAAGACGGCTCACAGACTGATGTTCCCTGGGGGAGGACCTGCTGCACAACCTGCTGCTGTCATGGTAGCTGCCCACACACACACACACACACACACACACACACACACTGTTAGTAACACAGTGCCCCCCCCTTACCTGCAGGAGGCGGAGTCAGCCTCAGGTTCCTCGAGGAGGAAACGAGGGCGAGAGGAGGAAGAGGAGGAAAAAGAGGAGCAACATCCAGCCAAACGAAGCCAAGCCCAAACCCCTGCCCCACTGTAGCTGACCAATCAGAGAGCCATTCCTCAGGTCACATGACTCATTCACTGTTCACTACTGATATACTGTAAATACTTTGTGATTTTTTCTAATAAAGTTTTTTATATTTTTCAGTTTGTTTCCATGTTTAACACAAACTCAGGTACAGACACCGTCTCCATGACAACACAACAATCACTTCAACTGTGAGTGTGGTTGTCATGACAACACTGACGATGAAGAGCAGTAAAATGAGACAACAAAGGAGTTACTGGAAAAATAAGACCTTTATTGTTTCATTTTTCTGTTGGTGATTAGATCTGATCATTGGACTAATCAGAACTTCAATCAGATCAGTGACAGTAAGGCTCAGGGCTTCCTCTCAGTCACACACTCTGTGTGACCTCATTCCTGTTGTCTTTGCTACGATGATGTCACAGCTTGGCCTTGCGGCGATCTCTGACTCCGTACAGGACAGCATGAGCTCGGTCGAAGGCGTCACCAATGGCCGACTGGACTCTGCTCCTCCAGCTCAGCAGCCGAGGTCGACCCAGCAGGACGTCTCTGGCTCCACCCACCGGCTGCATACACACACACACACACAGGACAGGTTAGCAGGTAACATGGGGGCAGGGCTTGTCTACAGACAGCTGATCAATGATGTCGACCAATCAGAGGCTCTAACCTGCATGAGCTCACAGATGGCGAGCAGGTCGGCCACAGTGATGTCATCGCCACAGAGAAAGGGCTGTCGCTGAAGAAACATGGACTCCATCTTGTCCAGAGTGTCATCGAGCTGGGAGAGGGCACGAACCAAACGCACCTCGTCCACCGAGGAACCGGACTGGGCTGGGAGGAGCACCTGAGGGGGCGGAGTCAGGGATGGGGGTGAGTGGCTGAACTCCAGCCCACTGACTGGGAGGTGTGTTCACGTGAAGTCTGTGAGTGTGTGTGTTCTGTCCTATGGTGACATCAAGTCAGTCAGTGAGCCCTTCATGCCCACTCACCATAAGTCAGTAAATTACCCACAGTTCATAGCGTTGTGAAGTCAAACAGAGTGTTTAACAAACGGTGAATAACCAAACGTAGACAGAGAGCTCCAGGAGCTCCGGAGCAGAAACAGAAGCTTCCTGTCAGTGTGAACGCTGCTCGTCACAGCTGTGGGCACTTTGTGACTGTTGATGAGCATTTGGTCAGATCTGATCCAAGAGCAGCTGGTGTGAGTCTGTCCCTCACACACCTCGTGCTACTGAAAGTAAACGGTAATGGTGGGCGTGTGTGTGTGTGTACCTCCAGTATAAAGACTTTAGCAGCGTGGGGTCGTGTGTTGCTGTGGTGCCAGGCTGTGTATTCGTCCACTCGGGCTCGTCTCTCTGGTTGCCGTGGATACCAGTGCTCTGGGACATTGTACTTGGTGACCAGGTACTTCAAGATGGCGTCACTGCAACACACAAATGCACTTGTTTATGTGAGGACACTCATGTGTGCCTTGATCCGTGTGTGTGTGTGTGTGTGTGTGTGTGTACCTTTCAGTGAGCACAAAGCCGTTGTCCACCATGACAGGAACCTTCTGCATTGGATTCAGTTTGGTGAAGCCTGGACTCCTGTTCTCACCTGTAGAGGAGGGACATACACACACACCTTATTGTTGCATTTTTACGTCACTACACACATTCCCCGTGTGTTTCTCGGAGTTTAACTCGCTGATTGACTTTTTCTGTGGAGCCACGCCGATCTGGGTCAAAGTTCACGGGACGAAAGGTCACGGTCGAGGAGCTGGAAGACAAACAGCTGCTCACAACACCGTGCGGTCAGTCCCCGTCTGTCCCCTGTCAGTCCCCGCTCCTCCGCTCGGTCTCCCCGGTGTCCGGTGCTCACCTTTCCTCAGCGCCACGGTCCGGACTCTGTGCGGGATCCTGGTACAGTTGAGCAGGATGTGCACCGCCCGGCAGGGCTGCGACAGCAGGTCCAGGTACACCTCCAACACGCGACCTGCTGCCATTGAGACCGGGCTGCCTGTTCACCGGGACAAATGTAAATGCGCAAGGACGACGAGTTGCCGCTGTTCTTCCTCTGACACTGTAAATGACGTCAGCTGCTCTTGCGCGCTCCCGTAGCTCCGCGCTCCCGCAGCGCCATGACAGAAACAAACTGAAAGTGAATAAACAATAGAAGTGAATCAGCTACAGACACGTAGTGTTCGTCTGCGTAAGGTGGTTTGTCCTCTGGGAGTTGTCGTAGGTCGTTGCGCTGTTTGTGTGATCAGAGGCAGAAGTTCAACATCGTCATCATCATGACGGACACTTAGATATTTCATGAAGCTCACAGACAGTTACAGCAGGTCACAGCTCTGTTCTCAGGCTCTTTGTTAATAAAGTTTATTGTGACTGAGTCTCAGCTGCTCCATGGAAACATCAAAGTGATCAGTGTGACGGTTTAAAGACTCATCTTTCTGACCTCAGATCAGTCAGAAAAACAGAAACATAATGTGTCTATTTGTGTTTATTTTAGCTTGGACGGTGCGTTCACGTGCTGCCCTCTGGTGTCTGGAGGACACAGAGTGCAGCTGCTTCTTCGTGCTGCCTTCAGGTGCCAACTGCTCCAGAACAGAACAACACCCTGCCCCCTGTTTCTCTCACTTGCCCCCCCCCCTTACCTGTCTTTCTTTCACAGTCCCACCCCATAAAGTTGGTCATTAGTTACACAACAAACTACGTTCTTGTTTTTTAAGTTCATTTTCATGTGTCTAGTGCTAAAAGTTGTAACGACACAACACGACAAGTTTTTCAGTCAGTGTGTGTGTTTGTTAAAGTGAATTGTGTCCACAAGCGGTGCCTCTACAGCAGGCATCCAAACTGTTCCACAAAGGACCATGTCGCTGCAGCTGTTTGTTCCAACCAGCCAAGAGCTCACGCTTTGACCAATCAACTGTCTGGAGTCGGAGATCAAGTGATCACATGAGTCCAGTCTGCTGCTTGGTTGGAAAGAAAACCTGCAGCCACTCAGCTGTTTGTGGAACAGTTTGGACATGTCTGCTGTACACGGTGGGCACGCGTGTTGTTTCGTTCACTCTGTTATAAAGTTCTAATGTTTTTTTTTAAGCAGCTGTGTTGGGGGGACTGGAACTGGACCACACATCCTACAGCTGATAGAAACTCAGGGTAAGCCTCACTTCTGTCCAGTGTGGTGGCAGGAAATGACCTCACTGACGTCTGGAGGAAACTTCTGACAGCCAGGTAACACACCTGGGTCAGACACGCTGGGTTTACCACTTTAATGTTCGTCTGGTTCATGACTAAACGTTCTGTCAGCTCTGCTCTGATGTCTCTGATGTCCAGAGTTATCAGAGGCTGAGGAAAGATGATTTTGAAAACTTAGCTCGGTGGTGGGAGGAAGTAAAAACACACATAAAAATGTTTATGTCAGCAGTTTGTGAAATTAAAGAGCTGAAGGAAGAAATGAAAAGGTCCGAGAAGATCATGTCAGGCAGTGAGAGCAGAGCAGAACCTGGGAGGCCAGAAGGACAGAAAGTCAAAGTCACATCTCCACTGTTAGAGACATCGACGGCCCAACTTCATTTTTCTTTAAGCTCCAGAGAGAAAATAATGTGATAATGTGATGATCATCTTAAGGGAGCTGTGTTAAACTGTTGCAAAACACGCTGTGATCTTGAATGTGCCCTGAGCTGACTCCAGGGTGCACAGGTGTAACTCATCACTAAATAAATGACTGTGACCTGCTCATTCACGGAGTGTGCACCAGTCAAACAGACTGAAGGCGGTGTGTCCTCTGGTTTCCCTCCACATGTAAACCCAGCATCCTGGCGCCAACAGGCTGCATGTGAGAACTCAACGGTAAGTAACCAGAGACAAAGGAAACCATGTTCATCTGAAACACTGTGTGAACTGACAACAACAGCACAGACAGAATGATCCTGTTTAAACATGTTTACAGCATCAAATTATGTGGATGTTTTCATGTGGTGTTTTGGCCTGTTGCCTCGCGCGCCGCGCTCAGCCAATCACCAAGGCATTTCAGCCTCCTGGGCCCACTTGTTCAAAACTTGTAATCTGGATAATGAAATACCGCTTTTCTCAGTCACGGATCAAGGTGATCCTGCTGACTTTGAGTATTTCGAAACACTGGCAGGGTGGATCATCGTGATTCCGATCTGACCGGATACGGATTTCAAAATCTCGCATCTCAGCCTCCGGATCAAAACGTGGTGGACTACTTCAGGAAAGGAGCAGCTGGGAGCACAACCTTCACGTCCAAAGTGTAAGTTTACCGTCATCTAATGTGTCGTGTTTTTAAGACCATACAAATGCCAAACAACATGTGATGTGAACCAACTATTTGAACTGTCACCGACTTCAAACAAGGGCGTATCGATCTGTTGAGCCGAGGTCGTGCTAACGGCAGCTAACTCGGCTCCATTGACTGGTGTGTTAAGTAGCTAGCGGGCTAGAGAGGTAGCCGGCTCTATTGATCAATTTTGCGGTCTATGGTTTAACTTTACAGGGGAATAAATGTGACGTGCTTCATATATTAACTCTTTAAACTAACACCAGCCTGTCCAGAGTTTATGTCACTGGCAGCACAGCAGCTCAGTAGCTACATGTGTGCAGCCCGGTGCAGAGCAGACTGCTGCAGTGCTGAGGAAACGTAACGTTACACTGTCTGAGGTTGAACTACGTGTTTCAGTGATGCCGGTGATGTCATGCTTTTGTGTACATAAACACAATTACTGTGGTGATGACAAGGATATCTTCATACACCCTCTCCTCCTACTTACAGAGGATCACAGTCACAGCCATGGACCACTCAGCAATGCCACGGCTAATGAAGACAACAGGTAGGAAACAGGTGGTCAGGTAATCATCAGAGATACATTCACAGTTAAAATCCTGGTCAGTGACACAGTTTGAAACATTTACTCTCATTAAATATGGATACATAATTAAACATTTATTCTTCAAATGGCAAAATAAGTAAAATAGTCCACTTGTACACACAAACACTCTGAAATATGTACTGCAGCCAGTTTTGACAACAGTCACATTCAAGCACTTTCCAGGCATTTTAAATGTGCATTTTCAAGCTTATCTGATTGTGGTCAAATTTGGCTTCATTAAATGAGAAGCATGAAAATGTGCCCTGAAAGGGCTTGATTGTGCAGCATATGATATACCCTGTAACACTGAAAAGTGTACACTTCATATAGTTTAACCATTTAATTGAAAAAAATGTCTCTTCCAGTAGGACCATCAGACTGCAGTGGCGGTGGCAGCAGCGGCGGCAGTAGGACAGGGCCTCCTGCGCAGGGAGGAGGTCCATCGATGACAGCTTCCTGTCGTGGCACTCTCCCTGTTTGTGCTATGTTATGTAGCCCAATGCAGGCACAGATAAATTAACAAGCTTTCTGTGCTCCACACAAGGAGGATGCCATCTGAGGCAGTCTGCTTCGTACAGATGCAGGCCATCTCACAGCACAGCTGGTGATTACAGGGTCAACATTCACCACAAGCTGCATGTTAATGCTTTGCCAACCCTTTCTGTTTACATACTCCTATTCCCTGGCATAAAGTGCCTGAATATGCACATGTGTACAGTCTATCACAGTAATCATGTTAAGCACCCCCACCCCACCCCCAATGAGAAAAACCTCTTCCTGGTCCTTGCTGTTTCTTCCTAATTTCCAGGCCTTTCACAGACTGACCTAGAAGACTGGTAAGGGCAGATGCGTGCACCACATGGCCCACTGATGGTTTTGTCACCACCAGTCAGCCATAAATGTCTTTATTTTGTTTGTATCACGTGTTGTTGGCTTTAATTAAAGTTTGTTTGAACACTGCATTCCTGTTGTCTTTGTCTGACCACAAATGTATGTTGCACATTTTGGTACAAAGAAGTTCCAGTGTTTGGTGAAGCTATAGAGAAACAGGTCTGTATTTGTTGCTCTTATTTACAACAGTTTCAGAAAGTACGACCAAACAATATGTTGCTGTGCTTTAAATGTCTTCAGTTACTTCAATTATTTGTTAAAAGTAAAACCCCAACAAGTTTGATTAAGTGTAATGAACATCTTAAGTAACATTATCTAGGAGAAGTGGAGCCGAGGCTTTGTCATTCCAAGTCAAATCCACCTCTGAGGTGTACGGTGGCCCTGAAGTGCAAATCACAACAAATAAATAAATTACTACACAACAGTTAATTACTAAACACAACAAAATGGTTTAATGGCGAAACTGGTTTCTGCGTTAACACACATTCTGGTTCCCAGAATGCATTTCAACAACAGGTTAAAAGCCGCTCTAGAGCTGTTAATGTCACTTAATTAAGTTTTAATATTTTTTCATACGAGACAGTAACCCTTTAGATCCCCAACATGTGATCAATTCATCCAGTCCACACAGATGACGCCTGTGTGGAAGTTTGCTCTGACGGTTTCTGAAAAGTGAAGAGCCTCCAGTGGAACCAGCCGTCCAGCAGCAACGGGTCATCTCAGAGGCAGCAGCAGGTGTTTAGGGGTTTACCACCGGCTCGTTAAATTCTTTCAGGAATGTAAATGTTGGTCTCATGGATGAAGTCTAACAATTTAGGCAGCCATATTAGATTGTTTGAGTTTGAGACAGAACAGCAGCACTGCCTCAGGCTCTTCATGTCCAGACCTTCACTTTTCACTCAAACTATCAATGAGGTATGTGTGTGTGTGTGTGTGTGGGGGGTCCTCATCTTCATCCTTGTCCTCGTCCTCTCACCTGGATGGCAGCTTCACTACAAAATGAAGTGTGATGTGACTTTGGTATCAAAGACACACAGGTATAGGTGTGTGTGTGTGTGTTATTAAGCTCGTTCACGTGAAGTGTGTGAGTGTTCCATTGTCACATCACCAAGTCAATTTATGTAGTGATCTTGGTCCTGTCCCACTTCTATCACAGCAACTGGACCCTTTCAGGTTCTCAGACTCTCTCACAGCTGACGTTGTTCAAGTCAGTCAGGGTTCTGGGCCTGAGAGGCAGTAGGGAATTGGGTCCTTGTGTCTCCAGCCTGGTCCCTCACTTTGCTGTGTCCCCGGCCTAGACCGTCATGATAATGGCCGAGTTCCAGTCCGGTCTCTTACAGACCACAGACTGTATATGACTTAGGCTCCTTTACATGCAGTGTGAGTGTCCCATTGTCACATCATGAAGTCAGTTTATGTCCTGATCTTCCTGATATTCCTATCACAGCAGCTGGACCCTTTCAGGCTCTCAGACTCTCTCACTTACAGCTGATGTTGTTCAAGTCAGTCAGGGTTCTGGGCCTGAGAGGCGGAAGGGAGTTTGGTCCTTGTCTCTGTGGCCTGGTCCTTCTCTTTGCTGTGTCCCTGGCCTTGTCTGTCATGTTAATGGCTGAGTTCCAGTTCGGACTCTTACAGACTATATACTGTATATGATTTAGACTCTTTCATGTGAAGTGTGAGTGTCCCATTGTCCCATCATCAAGTCGGTTCATTTCCTGATCTGGTCCTGTTCCATTCCTATCACAGCAGCTGGACCCTTTCAGGCTCTCACACTCATTCACTTACAGCTGATGTTGTTCAAGTCAGTCAGGGTTCAGGGCTTGAGTGGTGGAAGGGAACTGGCCGCTTGTGTCCCCAGCCTTGTCTGTCACATTGATGGCTGAGTTCCAGTCCGGTCTTGTGCAAACTATATACGAGTCAGAATCGTTCACGTGAAGTGAGTGTCCCATTGTCACATCATTAAGTCAGTTTATATTTCTTCACTTTCTGTCAGTATCAACACTGACATTCCCTCATAAAATGACCCACAGTTCATAGTAATGTCAAGTCAAAGTCAAAGTCAACTTAACTGTCAAATTTCCATTTGTGCAAGACATACAGAAACTTGAAATTACGTTCCCTCCATCCCCACGGTGTAAAAATACAAACTATAGGACACAAATATATACATCACTCAGTGTACAGGACTATATTTACAATATAAACAGTTTTAAACAGTTATTAAAGACAGCAGGTGGGCATAGTGCAAACTGTGTGTATATATGTTACACAGCAAGGTGGCAGTGATAGCGGTCAAGTAAGTAGATAGGTAAGTGATCTGACCATGCGCTGCAGGGTCTTGCGGCAGGATGTCGTGCAGCTGCCGTACCACGTCGTTATGCAGCTGGTCAGGAGGCACTCAATGGTGCCCCTGTAGAAGGAGCACATGCAAAAGCTGTAGACAGAAGCGCCAGAACAGAACCGGTCCCAGTCCTGATTCTGGTCCTGGTCACGGTACCTATCCCAGTTCTGATCCTGGTACCATTTTTAGTTTGGGTTCCGGTACTGGTTCTGGTCCTGGTACCAGTACGGATCCTGGTTCTGGTCCCATCACCGTTTTCGGTCCAGGTTCCGAGTTCCAGACCGAAAACAGTACTGGGACAAGAACCGGTACTGGTTCTGGGAACAGAACCGGTACCAGTACCGGTACTTTTTCTGGTACCTGTACTGGTTCGGGTTGCGGTACCGGTACTGGGACCCTGTTCCGCTACCCCCCCCATTTGTCAGTGTCCCATTGTCACATCAAGTCAGATTATGTCCTGATCTTGGTCCTGTCCCAGTCTTATCACAGCATCTGGACCCTTTCAGGCTCTCACACACGTTCACATACAGCTGATGTTGTTCAAGTCAGTCAGGGTTCAGGGCCTGAGAGGCGGAATGGGATTGGCCCCTCGATTTGGAATATTTTGAAAATTCATTCAGGACGCTAAGAATTAACTCAAACTTAACTTCCAGGGAGAACGCCGCCCTAAAAGAACTTAAAGAAAACAAAACAATAGTCATTAAACCAGTTGATAAAGGCAGTACGGTAGTTGTTATGGACCTGGAACAATATTTATGGGAGGGAAATAGGCAATTAAAAGACAACAAATATTATACTAAATTAATTAATCCAATTTATATGGAAACTTTAACGCAAACAGCTGAGATTTCCTATAAATTTATGAGAAAAAACCTATAAACGCTAAACAACAGAATTATTTAATTGGGGAATCAGAACCCAGAGCCAGGCGGTTTTATTTATTGCCCAAAATTCATAAAGACCCCAGTAAATGGAGCAAACCGTTTGAAATACCTCCGGGGCATCGAGTAGTCTCCGACTGCAACAGCGAGACCTATAGATCAGCTGAATTCATCGATTATTGCTTAAACCCACTAGCTAAAAACATAAAAGCTATATAAAGGACACCTATGATTTTATAGAAAAAATGAAAAATGTAATAATCCCCACAGATGCCATGTTATTTACAGTCGATGTTGACAGCGTATATACAAATATAGAAACAAAAGAAGGCATACAGGCAGTAAAAGAAATATTTCAAAACAATTATGATAAAAAAAACGACCAGACAAAGAATTATTAAAATTATTGGAAATTATCTCACCAGAAATGACTTTGAATTCAACAGCAAATTCTATTTACAAATTAAAGGGATGGCAATGGGCGAGAAATTTGCGCTGACCTATGCCGATATCTTTATGGTCTCTTGGGAGACGGCAGCTTTAGATAAATGCAGCATCAAACCCCTTTATTACTACAGATATCTAGATGATATTTGGGGCATCTGCACTCACTCTGAAAAATAATTTGATACGTTCCTGGATATCTTAAATAATCATAACCCTTCAATCAATTTAAAAGCCACAGTTGATAATAAAACAGTAGACTTCCTGGATACAACGACCTTTCGAAGGTCCTAAATTTGCGACAGAAAATGAATTAGACATAAAAGTTTATTTCAAAGAAACTGACACACATGCTCTTCACAAAAGCAGTTACCATTCTAAACACACCCTTGCAGGACAAATTTAATCACAACTTCTCAGGTTCCATAGGATCTGCACACAGGAAAAGGATTTCAAACGAGCCACCAAGGTGTTGTTTACAATGTTGTCCACTAGAGGGTATTCCAGGACCTTTCTTAGAAACTGCTTCAAGGTCTTCCTACAGACCAAGCCCGACCAGCTGTCCGCTGCTCTCCCATTTGTCACCACTTATTTGCCCTCGACGATCCAGATGGGGAAACAAATTAAAAATAATGTAGGAGAAAACATTAAATCAAATCAACCCAATAGTGAATAAAGGAATAGTGCTTCCTTCAGAAAAGATAAAAATCTACAAGACCCGTTTGGTGTAATGAGAGACTGTAGTTCAAAGCCTAAATTAATTTTTTACATTTATTTATTTATTTATAGTCTACCTTTTTCTCACTCTGACCAACTCCCTTTCCATACTCCTGAACTTAACCCTAACCCTTTATCCTGGATGCTTGCCTAAACCTAATTAATTGGATTCTAATTACATTGTTATGACCTAACTCTTTCTGACCCTAACCATAACCAACCGTATTTCCTTATTCCTAACCCTGACCCTCCTTTAACCCGGATGCTTGCCTAACCCTAATTAATTGGATTCTAATGAAATTGTTATGACCTACCTCTTTCTGACCCTAACCATAACCAACTCTCTTTTCTATGGCTAAACCTACCCTAACCCTTAACCAGGATGCTTGCCTAACCCTAACTAATTGGATTCTAATAGCATATTAATTACTTCTGTCTTCTTACCCTAACCAAACCTCCCTCAATCTGCCCAACCCTTATGACAACCCCCAACCCTAACCCTAACCCTGTTTCTAACCCCAATCCAATTGTTATCCTAAACATAAGGTCAGTCGATTTGGTGCCTAACCCTAAGGTCCGTCGATTTGGATGCCTAAACCCAACCCTAATTTGAACATGTCCAATTCTATTCTATTCTAAATTGCCCTAACCTAGCCTAATTCTGAATTACCACTGATCCTAGGGTTAGGGGTTAGGAAAGATGGACTGATCCCCTCTCCCTGTGAAGAGGGTGGATGCACGGGCCATCCTCCCGTTGAATCCTCTGAACCTCTGGTCCTGCTGGGGTTGCGGTCGGCGGACCTCCCGCCGTCTCCGCACCAAGGTCCAGCCGTCCTCCATGTTTGTGTTGTTGTTGTTATTGTTTGTTTTTTAATTTTTTAATATTTAAACTCAAAATATGAAATAATAAACAACTAAGGAAGGCTTCCTATAATGAAGTAAAAACTCTTTTAGATTATAAATAGAAACTAAAAACTCTTTCCAAAAAATAGGAAAGGCTTAAAAAATCCAATAAAACTAAAAATACTTTCCCAAAAGGGAAAGAAACCCAAACTTGGGAAATAAAATCAAATATTTTTAAGATTTTTTAACTTTTTAAATTTTTTAGTGTTTTTAAATTTTTAAACTTTTTTTGTTCTTTCAATTTTTCAAAATAAAATGTGCCCTACTGCAACGTTTCGACACCTATGTGTCTTCTTCAGGCCAGGGCACCACTATTTTCTTAAAAAAATCCAAAAAAAACCTCTCAAAAAAAGTCCTGCTCTCCTCTCCTCTCTCCTACTCGCAAAATGAATGAATCGCCGATCGGCGCTCCTATTTATAACCGCCGAGTATTTATTTCTCGCCTAAATGCATTATTCTCGTCTTTTTTTATTTTTTCTCGCCTAAATGGTTTAACCCTTAAAAAACGGGTTTTTAATGAATTTTACACTCTAAAAAATACACAATTGAGTTTTTAACCTAATATGAGTATTTTTATGAACTTATTAACAATTTTATACATAACAATGAATTATTTTTAATTATTTATTCGTACCCCTGAATTATTTTTTAATGTATTAATTACAATTAAAAATGAATTAAGTTTAGGCAATACTCGGTGTGGTTATGGTTAGGGTTCACCTGCAGATTAGGGTTAGGAAAGTGAGGGGGGGGTTAGGGTAGGGTTAGGGGTTAGGGTTAGGGGTTAGGGTTAGGGGTTAGGGTTAGGAACCACAAACTGATCCCTTCTACTAGCGAGGGTTAGGGTTAGGGGGGTTAGGTTAGGGGACTGAAGGGGTTAGGGTTGGGGTTCGGGTTGGGGTTAAAGGTTATTTGTTTAAATTTTAGTTGCACAGGCCTGCTAATCCGTGGAGCCAAATTTCAACAGTGGTTATTATTTGTGTGGGTGAGTGATGGTAAGTAAATGAAACCAGATGGAATAATAAAGGAACAAAAGAAAAAATAAAAAGAAATAAAGTAAAAAGAAAAAGAAAAAGAAAAAAATCAGAAGGTCCGAGGTGGGATTCGAACCTGGGTCTACGGGTGGTAGGCCAGGGTAGTAACCATTAGGCTATAGGGGGGATGAATGCAGCTTAGTAGGAGAGTGGAAAGAAGGTGAGAGGGTTTGAAAAAGAGAAAAAAAGTGGAGCAGGGAGCGGGGATTGAACCCAGGTCTGCTGGGTGGCAGACGGGGGTGTTAACCATTCGGCTATGGCTTCTGTGGGAAGAAACAGGTGAGTTATTGTAAATGAATCTGAAAGGTGAAAAAAAGAATAAAAAAAATAAAAATAAAAAAATAAAAATAAAAAATAATAATAATAATAATAAATAAAAGAATTAATAATGATATTAATAATTGGGGGGGATAAGGGTTAAGGTAAGGGGAGGGGGTCAGGTTGGGGGATAATGGAGGGTGGGTGGGGTTAGGATTAGGATAAAAGTGAGGTAGGGGGGGTAAATAAAAGGAAAGGAGGGGGGTAGGTTTAAGGTTAGGGGGGGGAGGGTAAAGTTCAGGGGTCAGAGGGAAGGGTGGGGGTTGGGATTAGGCTTGGGGGGTGAGGGTTAAGGTTAGGGCAGAGAGTGGGGTTGGGAGTGAAAAGATAAAAGAAAATAAGTTGATGGGAAGGGAATGGGTTAAGGTTAGGAAGGGTTGGGTCTAGGGTCAGATGAGAGGGGGAAGGGGAAGGTTAGGCTTAGGGGAGGGAAGGGAGGAGGTTATAAAGAAATTAAAATGAAAAAAGGGTTAGGGGGGTTAGGGTTAGGGTTAGGGTTAGGGGTTAGGGGTTAGGGGGTTAGGGTTAGGTTAGGGGACGGAGCTCCCCCCCGAAGACCAAGCCCCGGAGGAGAGAGGTGCACGGTCCTCCGAGCGGGGCACCTGGTGGACCCCCCGGGGCCCCTCTTATTTTTAATTTAATTTATTTTTAAATATTAATATGTCCACCGCCTTTAGGCGGTGGAACATAAAAAATTAGGCATAATTGCCTTTACAAATTGATATATCCACCACCCTTGGGTGGTGGAGCATGAAAAAATTAGGCAAAATTACCTTTTAAAATAAGTCGGCCGTTGCAACGTTTCGGCCTGTGTTAGGCCTTCTTCAGGCTGGCCGGACTTATATCTGTATGTTGTGCCTCTTGAGCGGCATCCCACATACTTGTCCCTGTGGCTTTTTTTCCTTTTTTCCCCTCACTTTTCTTTCCTTTTCTTTTCACCCTTCCTTTGTCTTGGTCTGGTGTAATGTAATGTGTCTTTTTGTAACCCTTGTCGTCCTTTGTCCTCCAATTTGTGTTTGTTGTGTCGTCCTATTTGTTTGGTCTTGTCTCTGTTTGAGTTTGTACATTGTTGTGTTTTGTCCATAGTCTTGTGTTATGTGATCCATGTCTGTGGTTTTTGTTTGTCTTTGTGTTATGACCATCCTTATTGGCGTCCAGTCTTTGTGTTCCGTCTTTGTTTCGTGTTGTGGGTCCTGTCTTGTCCTCCTTTCCTCCTATTCTATCCCTTCTTTTCCTTCATTCTTCACTCTATACTGTCCTCTGGCTCCACTTCCTTCTGAGCCCAACTTCTTCCTCTCCTCTCCTTTGCTTTCCAATGCTCTTCCTTTTCTTTAGCCTCGTTGGGCCGTTTGGCACTGTCCCTGTCTTTAGTTTTACTTTCCTTCCTCCTTTCAGCTTCAGCTTTCTTTAGCCTTTAACTTTTGGGTTTTATTCCCTTTATTTTTATTTCTGGACTTATTTTAGTCTCCTTCATTATTTGGGCTTAGTCAGACTCAGGTCAGATCCACAGGTTAGGGACAGCGGGCACTAGATTGGGTTGGGCATTAGGGGCATTGGGTTAGTTTAGAATTAATTAGGCCAGGGATGGGAGTAAACCAGGGTAGATTTAGGCTTTAGTTTGAATGGGGATGGGATTGAATAGGTTAGGTTTAGGATTAAAATTAGATCTGGGCTTCCAAATTTAGGTTAGGGTTAGGCATCAAAAGCCATTTAGGTTAAGTTTAGGGTTACAAAATTCTGGGTTTTCCAAATTTGGGTTAGGTTTAGGCATTAGAAACAATTTGGGTTAAGTTTAGAGGTACCAATTGGGTTAGGGTTAGAATAGGACAGTGGGTGGAAATAGCCAATTGGGCTCAAAATTATAATTAGGGCCGGGGAGAGTGCACCCAGCCCCCCTCGGGGCACAGGCGGATTAGGTTAGGGGACGGAGCTCCCCCCCGAAGACCAAGCCCCGGAGGAGAGAGGTGCACGGTCCTCCGAGCGGGGCACCTGGTGGACCCCCCGGGGCCCCTCTTATTTTTAATTTAATTTATTTTTAAATATTAATATGTCCACCGCCTTTAGGCGGTGGAACATAAAAAATTAGGCATAATTGCCTTTACAAATTGATATATCCACCACCCTTGGGTGGTGGAGCATGAAAAAGGGTTAGGGTTAGGGTTAGGGTTAGGGTTAGGGGTTAGGGTTAGGGGTTAGGGGTTAGGGTTAGGGGGTTAGGGTTAGGGTTAGGGGGTTAGGGTTAGGGTTAGGGTTAGGGTTAGGGTAGGGTTAGGGGTTAGGGGGTTAGGGTTAGGGTTAGGGTTAGGGGGTTAGGGTTAGGGTTAGGGTTAGGGTTCGGGTTGGGGTTGGGGTTAAAGGTTATTGAGTCAATTTTTGTTGCGCAGGCCTGCTGATCTGTAAAACCAAATCTCAACAGTGGTTATATTTGTAGGGAAATGAAAGTGGATGAATGAATAAAATAAAATCAAAGGAGAATTGAATCATGAAAAATGTGAGAGAGAAATAAAAAATAAAAAAGGAATAAATCTAAATCGAAATTAAATTGAAAGGAGCAAGAAGTGGGATTTGAACCCTGGTCTGCAGGGTGGCAGACCGGGGTAATAACCATTGGACTATGGTGCTGATGAGATTGTCTTGGTGGGGAAGAGGGAGAAGGCTGGAAAAGAAAAAGAAGGGGGAAAAAAAAGAAGAAGAGCAAGGAGTGGGAATCGAACCCCAGTCTGCTGCGTGGCAAGCAGGGATGTAGACCACTCAGCCATTGTTGCTGTGAATGACAACTGGTTGGTTATTGCAAAGGAGGTTGGAGGGAGAAAAAAAGATTAAAAAAAAAAAAAATTAAAAAGAAAAAGAAAGGGGGAGAAAAGAAGGGGGAAGGAAAGGGGGGGACATGAGGAGGGGCAAAAAGAGGAGAATTAAGGCAGGGGGGGATAAGGGTTAAGATTAGGGAAAGGTTAGGTTCAAGGGTCAAAATGAGGGAAAAAAAGATTATAGTTGGGGGATGGGGGTTAAGGTTAGGAAAGAGGTGGGTTGGGGGATAAATTGAAGGAAAACAAAGAAAAAAAGGGGGGGGGGGGGGGGGGGGATGGGGTGGGGGGGGGGGGGGGGGAAAGGTTAAGGTTAGGGTAAAGGTGAGGTTGGGGGATAAAAGAAATCATAAGAGGGAGGTAGGGTTAAGGTTAGAGAGGGTTAGGTTCAGGGGTCAAGAAGAGTGAGGGGAGGAAAAGGGTAAGGTTAGGGAAAGGGTTATGTTTAGGGAATAAGGGAAGGAGAGTGAAGGTTATGATTAGGGTTAGGGTTAGGGTTAGGGTTAGGGTTCGGGTTGGGGTTGGGTTAAAGGTGATGGTGATCCTTTGTTGCACAGGCCTGCTGAGCTGTAAAACCAAACTTCAAAATTGGATAAATGAAATAGAAATGAGGTAAGGTCATCATAAAGTAAGAGGAAATGATAAGTAGATGAATATGGAAGGGAAAAATAAAAAAGTAATAATAATGAGTCCGGAGTGGGATTTGATCCTGGGTCTGTCGAGTGGTAGGCAGGCACATTAACCATTAGCCTATGGAGGGGACAAGCTTGATTTGACAGAGGAGGGGTAAGAGACTGGGGAGGTTTGAAAACAGAAGGGGGGAGAAAAAAGAGGGGGGGAGGGGGGGGGGGAGGGAAAAGGGAAAAGGAGAAGGAAGGAAAAAGAAAAGGAAGGGAAGAAAAAGAGGGAGCAGGGAGCGGGGATCGAACCTGGGTCTGCTGCATGACAGACAAGAGTGTCAACCATTGGACTATCGTGGCAGTGAGAGAGGATGAGTTGGTTGTTGTGTATGGAGTTGGTGGGTGAAAAAAAGATTAAAAAAAAGAAAAAAGAATTTGTTTGGGGGGTGAGGGAAAAAAAATTGATAGGGGGATAATGAAGGGAACAGAAAAAAAAGGAGAAAGAAGGAGGGGGGGGGGGGTTTGTTAAGGTTAGGGTAAGGGTGAGGTTAGGGGGTAAAAAAGATAGTAAATTAATAGGAGGGGGGTAGGTTAAGTTTAGGGAGGGTAGAGTTCAGGGGTCAAGGAGGTCAGGGAAGGGAAAGGGTTAAGATTAGGGAGAGGGGTAGGTTTAGGGAGCAAGGAAGGGAGGGAAGGGGTTATGGTTAGGGTAAAGGGTTGGGTTGAGGGATTAAAGGTAAGGTTAATCCTAGGAGGATGAGGGTTAGGTTTAGGGTAAAAGGTGAGGTAGAGGAATAAAAAAAGTGAACAAGTGATAATAAAGTAGACAAATTAGTTTATTAGAGGGAAGATGAAGAGGCAGGGAGCTGTGGGGATTGAGTACTGATTTGCTGCGGGACAGGTATCCGTTCTGCAACAGAGCTGGGGAGAGGTAAAAGAAGAAAAACGACAAGGTGAGTACTGTGTGAAGGTAGGTGGATAATGAAAAGTAATATTTTTGGGGGGGGGGGGGGGGGGGGGGGGAAAGAAAATTAATCACTTAATTGATCTGAGGAAAGGATGATGGGGTGGTCGTGGGAGAGGGAGAGGGGAGGGGAGGAGGGGGCGGAAGGAAGAAGTTAAAGCAGGCACAGGTGAAGGGGATGGAGAAGGGGGGGTGCAGAGTAAGGCATTATCTAGTAGGTGTGAACTTGTATGTGTGGTAGAGGGGGTGAAGGGAGAAGAAAGAGGAGGGGGAGAGGAAAAGGATAGGACGGATGTAGATGGGAGGGATGAGGAAGATGGGGTGCAGAGTAAGGCGTTATCTAGTGTATGGATGGATGTGTGTGTGTTGTTGTCCGGGGAGGGGAGGCCGGACAGCCTACCTCCCTCTAGGTTTGTGGGTGAGGGCTCAGAATGGGTTTTGTAGTGGTCATGTTTGACCTTGTTTAACCCTTTCATCATATTAGCCATGGTTCTGGCAGGTAGGGTTGTTTCACCTTCGGTCGGTCGAGGCTGTCCGGCCTGTCCCTCTTGGACATGATCTGGATCTGTTTGGGGAGAAGGAAAAAGTGTTAGGTTATGTGTTGAGATATTGGAATGAGAACTTAGAGTCACTGTTTGTAATTCCGTGGAATTATGTGTATGGGGAGTCCTGGTAGGGGTTAGAGAGGGAGAGAAAGAGGAGACAGAGGTATAGAGAGTATTTGGCTGGGTATCCTTTGTAACTGGTGGAGGGTTCCATGTTATTTCTTTGGTCAGTTGTTTTGTTTGCGGAGTGGAGGTTGCCAGTGCTGGTGAAGTGTTGTTCGAGTTGGGTTGGGGATGTTTCCGGGGTAGCGGTTTGATCGATGATGGTCTGGTGGGGTCTTCTCGGGTTGTTTTGGGGTTGGAGGAGTTGGTGGAGTCATCTGTAGGTCTGTACGCAGGGTGGGGTGAAGAAAATAGAGGAGGGGTAGGTTTTACCTTATTTCCTTTTTGTACTGGTGTAGTCAGGGTCTGTGTCGAGGTTTGTTGAAGTTTGGCGGATGTAGGAGGGTCACGTTGCTGTAGTTCCTCTGCTAGCGTAGCTCGGGGACCCAGGGACAAAGAGAGGGTGTTGGAAGTGGCTGGTTTGGGTAGAGGAGGGAAGTGTTCTTCATGAATGGTTGGTAAAGTGTTGCCTGGGGATCTTTTCTGCTGCTGGATAGGGTGCTCTTTTGGCTGTGGGGTCGATGAAGTAATCCGGAGGAGTTGTTGGGCTTCTTGTAGAGTTTCTGTTGTTAATCTATTTCCGTAGCGTTTGTAGGCCCAACCAGTGGCTATATGGAAGGCTAGGTGGTTCACGGAGGATGTGTCTATGGTACTGATGGTGTTGGAATAGTGTTCATGTAGGATAGTGATAGTGTTGTGCATCCATAGTGTAGTATTGTCATGTATTCTGTTATATGTATGTGTTGTGGGTGTGGATGGTTTTATGAAGTCTGTAAGGCGAGTAATTTGACGGAGCATGCCCGGAGGAAATGTGCCAGTATTTAAAGCGGTGTCCATGATGTATCTGTGATGGATGGCCTGAATGAGTTTAAAATATTGTTTGCTAGATTGTCTAGTCTGTGGATCGGGTGGATGAGTAAGTATGGGAGTAATTGTCGGGTGCTGTGAGGTGATGGTTGTGGGTCTATGTGTTGGAAGTTGTAAGTGTAGTGACATTAATGGTTGTGGTGTGTGTTTGTGAATGGATGTAGGTGTAGGTGTATGTGAGTGTGTGGAGGGAGAGGGGGAGCCATGATGAGTTCCGCTCCTGCATGTAGACCTGACTGGAAAGTAGTTATACATTAGAAAAAATTATCAATTTAGAGAGAGTGGAGGGCTCTTACCTGGAGTGGGTGATGTAGGGTCGTCTCTGTAAGGGGTTTCCTTTGTGGATAAAATTCCTTGGGTGCGGGGGTGGTGGGAGTTGAACACTGATCTCCTGGTTGGAGGGCCAGGATGTAGTGTCTTTTGCCACAATCCGTGTGGGCTTGAAGCTTGGCAGTAGAAGTCTTGGTAGATTTAGAAGTCGGTGTGTCACGGTTGTTAGTGGAGAATGATTATGGTTCCAAAAGGCTTAATGTAAGCAGAGTTAGTAGAGGGAAAGGCAGGCAAAACAGAGGCCCTTCTGTCGAGGGAGGTTGGCAGAGCCCTCCACCAATGATTAAAAGAGACTTTAATGGTTAAAAGTTTAAAAATCAAACAATCAATCAATCAAGACAAAACCTCAAAAAAGAGGTGCAAAAGAAATGTCAGTGAGGTCTTACATGAAGGAGCGGGGGTCCCGACGTTTCGCAACTCGATGTTGCTTCCTCAGGGGATGGCACAAAATGGCTCCATGGTCTGTTTAAATACACTGTTGGGAGAGGGAGGTAGGTCCCTCCCCCAAGGGTGTCGATGTGTGTGTAGAGTGTTGTGATTGGTTAGAGGAGGTCAGATGATGTGAGAATTTGGAGGGAAAATAGATGGCAGAGTAGGATTGGTTAGGGAGTGATCAGGTGATGTGGAGTTTTGGAGGGAAAAAAGGTGATGGGGTCTGATTGGTTGAGGGGTGTGGTTTTGGTGAACCTGGTCAGATTGGGGGTGCCAGAGTCAAAGTGTGGTGTCAAGCTGTTTAGCTCAGTGGGGTAGTTGCCGGCACCAAAGCGGCCACAGACACCGGGGGTGGGATCGAAACCCGAGAGGGGCAAATTTTTATATTTTTTGTTTCCTGAGGAATTGAGTGTGTATGGATGAGTGTTGGTATGAAAATAAAATATATAAGTGTGTGTGTGTGTATGTGTGTATGTGTGTGTGTGTGTGTGTGTGTGCTGCGTGTGTGTGTGTGTGTGCGTGTGTGTGCGTGTGTGTATGTGTATGAGAGAAGCTCACTTGGTTGGGGCCGAGTTTTGTAGGTGGCTGAGTGGATTCAGTTGCCAGTGATTCTTGTAGAGGATGAGGTGGTGAAGCAGATGGTCCGGCTATGGGTTGGTTGAAATCTTCAGGGAGGTGGTTCCGGTAGATTATCCTATTGAAGGAATGGTTACAGAGCAGCGGCACGGGCTGGGTTAGGGTTCGGGTTGGGGTTGGGGTTAAAGGTGATGGTGATCCTTTGTTGCACAGGCCTGCTGAGCTGTAAAACCAAACTTCAAAATTGGATAAATGAAATAGAAATGAGGTAAGGTCATCATAAAGTAAGAGGAAATGATAAGTAGATGAATATGGAAGGGAAAAATAAAAAAGTAATAATAATGAGTCCGGAGTGGGATTTGATCCTGGGTCTGTCGAGTGGTAGGCAGGCACATTAACCATTAGCCTATGGAGGGGACAAGCTTGATTTGACAGAGGAGGGGTAAGAGACTGGGGAGGTTTGAAAACAGAAGGGGGAGAAAAAAAAGAGGGGGGAGGGGGGGGGGGGAAAAGGGAAAAGGAGAAGGAAGGAAAAAGAAAAGGAAGGGAAGAAAAAGAGGGAGCAGGGAGCGGGGATCGAACCTGGGTCTGCTGCATGACAGACAAGAGTGTCAACCATTGGACTATCGTGGCAGTGAGAGAGGATGAGTTGGTTGTTGTGTATGGAGTTGGTGGGTGAAAAAAAGATTAAAAAAAAGAAAAAAGAATTTGTTTGGGGGGTGAGGGAAAAAAAATTGATAGGGGGATAATGAAGGGAACAGAAAAAAAAGGAGAAAGAAGGAGGGGGGGGGGGGTTTGTTAAGGTTAGGGTAAGGGTGAGGTTAGGGGGTAAAAAAGATAGTAAATTAATAGGAGGGGGGTAGGTTAAGTTTAGGGAGGTAGAGTTCAGGGGTCAAGGAGGTCAGGGAAGGGAAAGGGTTAAGATTAGGGAGAGGGGTAGGTTTAGGGAGCAAGGAAGGGAGGGAAGGGGTTATGGTTAGGGTAAAGGGTTGGGTTGAGGGATTAAAGGTAAGGTTAATCCTAGGAGGATGAGGGTTAGGTTTAGGGTAAAAGGTGAGGTAGAGGAATAAAAAAAGTGAACAAGTGATAATAAAGTAGACAAATTAGTTTATTAGAGGGAAGATGAAGAGGCAGGGAGCTGTGGGGATTGAGTACTGATTTGCTGCGGGACAGGTATCCGTTCTGCAACAGAGCTGGGGAGAGGTAAAAGAAGAAAAACGACAAGGTGAGTACTGTGTGAAGGTAGGTGGATAATGAAAAGTAATATTTTTTGGGGGGGGGGGGGGGGGGGGGGGAAAGAAAATTAATCACTTAATTGATCTGAGGAAAGGATGATGGGGTGGTCGTGGGAGAGGGAGAGGGGAGGGGAGGAGGGGGCGGAAGGAAGAAGTTAAAGCAGGCACAGGTGAAGGGGATGGAGAAGGGGGGGTGCAGAGTAAGGCATTATCTAGTAGGTGTGAACTTGTATGTGTGGTAGAGGGGGTGAAGGGAGAAGAAAGAGGAGGGGGAGAGGAAAAGGATAGGACGGATGTAGATGGGAGGGATGAGGAAGATGGGGTGCAGAGTAAGGCGTTATCTAGTGTATGGATGGATGTGTGTGTTGTTGTCCGGGGAGGGGAGGCCGGACAGCCTACCTCCCTCTAGGTTTGTGGGTGAGGGCTCAGAATGGGTTTTGTAGTGGTCATGTTTGACCTTGTTTAACCCTTTCATCATATTAGCCATGGTTCTGGCAGGTAGGGTTGTTTCACCTTCGGTCGGTCGAGGCTGTCCGGCCTGTCCCTCTTGGACATGATCTGGATCTGTTTGGGGAGAAGGAAAAAGTGTTAGGTTATGTGTTGAGATATTGGAATGAGAACTTAGAGTCACTGTTTGTAATTCCGTGGAATTATGTGTATGGGGAGTCCTGGTAGGGGTTAGAGAGGGAGAGAAAGAGGAGACAGAGGTATAGAGAGTATTTGGCTGGGTATCCTTTGTAACTGGTGGAGGTTTCCATGTTATTTCTTTGGTCAGTTGTTTTGTTTGCGGAGTGGAGGTTGCCAGTGCTGGTGAAGTGTTGTTCGAGTTGGGTTGGGGATGTTTCCGGGGTAGCGGTTTGATCGATGATGGTCTGGTGGGGTCTTCTCGGGTTGTTTTGGGGTTGGAGGAGTTGGTGGAGTCATCTGTAGGTCTGTACGCAGGGTGGGGTGAAGAAAATAGAGGAGGGGTAGGTTTTACCTTATTTCCTTTTTGTACTGGTGTAGTCAGGGTCTGTGTCGAGGTTTGTTGAAGTTTGGCGGATGTAGGAGGGTCACGTTGCTGTAGTTCCTCTGCTAGCGTAGCTCGGGGACCCAGGGACAAAGAGAGGGTGTGGAAGTGGCTTGTTTGGGTAGAGGAGGGAAGTGTTCTTCATGAATGGTTGGTAAAGTGTTGCCTGGGGATCTTTCTGCTGCTGGATAGGGTGCTCTTTTGGCTGTGGGGTCGATGAAGTAATCCGGAGGAGTTGTTGGGCTTCTTGTAGAGTTTCTGTTGTTAATCTATTTCCGTAGCGTTTGTAGGCCCAACCAGTGGCTATATGGAAGGCTAGGTGGTTCACGGAGGATGTGTCTATGGTACTGATGGTGTTGGAATAGTGTTCATGTAGGATAGTGATAGTGTTGTGCATCCATAGTGTAGTATTGTCATGTATTCTGTTATATGTATGTGTTGTGGGTGTGGATGGTTTTATGAAGTCTGTAAGGCGAGTAATTTGACGGAGCATGCCCGGAGGAAATGTGCCAGTATTTAAAGCGGTGTCCATGATGTATCTGTGATGGATGGCCTGAATGAGTTTAAAATATTGTTTGCTAGATTGTCTAGTCTGTGGATCGGGTGGATGAGTAAGTATGGGAGTAATTGTCGGGTGCTGTGAGGTGATGGTTGTGGGTCTATGTGTTGGAAGTTGTAAGTGTAGTGACATTAATGGTTGTGGTGTGTGTTGTGAATGGATGTAGGTGTAGGTGTATGTGAGTGTGTGGAGGGAGAGGGGGAGCCATGATGAGTTCCGCTCCTGCATGTAGACCTGACTGGAAAGTAGTTATACATTAGAAAAAATTATCAATTAGAGAGAGTGGAGGGCTCTTACCTGGAGTGGGTGATGTAGGGTCGTCTCTGTAAGGGGTTTCCTTTGTGGATAAAATTCCTTGGGTGCGGGGGTGGTGGGAGTTGAACACTGATCTCCTGGTTGGAGGGCCAGGATGTAGTGTCTTTTGCCACAATCCGTGTGGGCTTGAAGCTTGGCAGTAGAAGTCTTGGTAGATTTAGAAGTCGGTGTGTCACGGTTGTTAGTGGAGAATGATTATGGTTCCAAAAGGCTTAATGTAAGCAGAGTTAGTAGAGGGAAAGGCAGGCAAAACAGAGGCCCTTCTGTCGAGGGAGGTTGGCAGAGCCCTCCACCAATGATTAAAAGAGACTTTAATGGTTAAAAGTTTAAAAATCAAACAATCAATCAATCAAGACAAAACCTCAAAAAAGAGGTGCAAAAGAAATGTCAGTGAGGTCTTACATGAAGGAGCGGGGTCCCGACGTTTCGCAACTCGATGTTGCTTCCTCAGGGGATGGCACAAAATGGCTCCATGGTCTGTTTAAATACACTGTTGGGAGAGGGAGGTAGGTCCCTCCCCCAAGGGTGTCGATGTGTGTGTAGAGTGTTGTGATTGGTTAGAGGAGGTCAGATGATGTGAGAATTTGGAGGGAAAATAGATGGCAGAGTAGGATTGGTTAGGGAGTGATCAGGTGATGTGGAGTTTTGGAGGGAAAAAAGGTGATGGGGTCTGATTGGTTGAGGGTGTGGTTTTGGTGAACCTGGTCAGATTGGGGGTGCCAGAGTCAAAGTGTGGTGTCAAGCTGTTTAGCTCAGTGGGGTAGTTGCCGGCACCAAAGCGGCCACAGACACCGGGGGTGGGATCGAAACCCGAGAGGGGCAAATTTTTATATTTTTTTGTTTCCTGAGGAATTGAGTGTGTATGGATGAGTGTTGGTATGAAAATAAAATATATAAGTGTGTGTGTGTGTATGTGTGTATGTGTGTGTGTGTGTGTGTGTGTGCGTGTGTGTGTGTGTGTGCGTGTGTGTGCGTGTGTGTATGTGTATGAGAGAAGCTCACTTGGTTGGGGCCGAGTTTTGTAGGTGGCTGAGTGGATTCAGTTGCCAGTGATTCTTGTAGAGGATGAGGTGGTGAAGCAGATGGTCCGGCTATGGGTTGGTTGAAATCTTCAGGGAGGTGGTTCCGGTAGATTATCCTATTGAAGGAATGGTTACAGAGCAGCGGCACGGGCTGGGTTAGGGTTCGGGTTGGGGTTGGGGTTAAAGGTGATGGTGATCCTTTGTTGCACAGGCCTGCTGAGCTGTAAAACCAAACTTCAAAATTGGATAAATGAAATAGAAATGAGGTAAGGTCATCATAAAGTAAGAGGAAATGATAAGTAGATGAATATGGAAGGGAAAAATAAAAAAGTAATAATAATGAGTCCGGAGTGGGATTTGATCCTGGGTCTGTCGAGTGGTAGGCAGGCACATTAACCATTAGCCTATGGAGGGGACAAGCTTGATTTGACAGAGGAGGGGTAAGAGACTGGGGAGGTTTGAAAACAGAAGGGGGGAGAAAAAAGAGGGGGGGAGGGGGGGGGGGAGGAAAAGGGAAAAGGAGAAGGAAGGAAAAAGAAAAGGAAGGGAAGAAAAAGAGGGAGCAGGGAGCGGGGATCGAACCTGGGTCTGCTGCATGACAGACAAGAGTGTCAACCATTGGACTATCGTGGCAGTGAGAGAGGATGAGTTGGTTGTTGTGTATGGAGTTGGTGGGTGAAAAAAAGATTAAAAAAAAGAAAAAAGAATTTGTTTGGGGGGTGAGGGAAAAAAAATTGATAGGGGGATAATGAAGGGAACAGAAAAAAAAGGAGAAAGAAGGAGGGGGGGGGGGTTTGTTAAGGTTAGGGTAAGGGTGAGGTTAGGGGGTAAAAAAGATAGTAAATTAATAGGAGGGGGGTAGGTTAAGTTTAGGGAGGGTAGAGTTCAGGGGTCAAGGAGGTCAGGGAAGGGAAAGGGTTAAGATTAGGGAGAGGGGTAGGTTTAGGGAGCAAGGAAGGGAGGGAAGGGGTTATGGTTAGGGTAAAGGGTTGGGTTGAGGGATTAAAGGTAAGGTTAATCCTAGGAGGATGAGGGTTAGGTTTAGGGTAAAAGGTGAGGTAGAGGAATAAAAAAAGTGAACAAGTGATAATAAAGTAGACAAATTAGTTTATTAGAGGGAAGATGAAGAGGCAGGGAGCTGTGGGGATTGAGTACTGATTTGCTGCGGGACAGGTATCCGTTCTGCAACAGAGCTGGGGAGAGGTAAAAGAAGAAAAACGACAAGGTGAGTACTGTGTGAAGGTAGGTGGATAATGAAAAGTAAATTTTTTGGGGGGGGGGGGGGGGGGGGGGGAAAGAAAATTAATCACTTAATTGATCTGAGGAAAGGATGATGGGGTGGTCGTGGGAGAGGGAGAGGGGAGGGGAGGAGGGGGCGGAAGGAAGAAGTTAAAGCAGGCACAGGTGAAGGGGATGGAGAAGGGGGGGTGCAGAGTAAGGCATTATCTAGTAGGTGTGAACTTGTATGTGTGGTAGAGGGGGTGAAGGGAGAAGAAAGAGGAGGGGGAGAGGAAAAGGATAGGACGGATGTAGATGGGAGGGATGAGGAAGATGGGGTGCAGAGTAAGGCGTTATCTAGTGTATGGATGGATGTGTGTGTGTTGTTGTCCGGGGGGGGAGGCCGGACAGCCTACCTCCCTCTAGGTTTGTGGGTGAGGGCTCAGAATGGGTTTTGTAGTGGTCATGTTTGACCTTGTTTAACCCTTTCATCATATTAGCCATGGTTCTGGCAGGTAGGGTTGTTTCACCTTCGGTCGGTCGAGGCTGTCCGGCCTGTCCCTCTTGGACATGATCTGGATCTGTTTGGGGAGAAGGAAAAAGTGTTAGGTTATGTGTTGAGATATTGGAATGAGAACTTAGAGTCACTGTTTGTAATTCCGTGGAATTATGTGTATGGGGAGTCCTGGTAGGGGTTAGAGAGGGAGAGAAAGAGGAGACAGAGGTATAGAGAGTATTTGGCTGGGTATCCTTTGTAACTGGTGGAGGTTTCCATGTTATTTCTTTGGTCAGTTGTTTGTTTGCGGAGTGGAGGTTGCCAGTGCTGGTGAAGTGTTGTTCGAGTTGGGTTGGGGATGTTTCCGGGGTAGCGGTTTGATCGATGATGGTCTGGTGGGGTCTTCTCGGGTGTTTTGGGTTGGAGGAGTTGGTGGAGTCATCTGTAGGTCTGTACGCAGGGTGGGGTGAAGAAAATAGAGGAGGGGTAGGTTTTACCTTATTTCCTTTTTGTACTGGTGTAGTCAGGGTCTGTGTCGAGGTTTGTTGAAGTTTGGCGGATGTAGGAGGGTCACGTTGCTGTAGTTCCTCTGCTAGCGTAGCTCGGGGACCCAGGGACAAAGAGAGGGTGTTGGAAGTGGCTGGTTTGGGTAGAGGAGGGAAGTGTTCTTCATGAATGGTTGGTAAAGTGTTGCCTGGGGATCTTTTCTGCTGCTGGATAGGGTGCTCTTTTGGCTGTGGGGTCGATGAAGTAATCCGGAGGAGTTGTTGGGCTTCTTGTAGAGTTTCTGTTGTTAATCTATTTCCGTAGCGTTTGTAGGCCCAACCAGTGGCTATATGGAAGGCTAGGTGGTTCACGGAGGATGTGTCTATGGTACTGATGGTGTTGGAATAGTGTTCATGTAGGATAGTGATAGTGTTGTGCATCCATAGTGTAGTATTGTCATGTATTCTGTTATATGTATGTGTTGTGGGTGTGGATGGTTTTATGAAGTCTGTAAGGCGAGTAATTTGACGGAGCATGCCCGGAGGAAATGTGCCAGTATTTAAAGCGGTGTCCATGATGTATCTGTGATGGATGGCCTGAATGAGTTTAAAATATTGTTTGCTAGATTGTCTAGTCTGTGGATCGGGTGGATGAGTAAGTATGGGAGTAATTGTCGGGTGCTGTGAGGTGATGGTTGTGGGTCTATGTGTTGGAAGTTGTAAGTGTAGTGACATTAATGGTTGTGGTGTGTGTTTGTGAATGGATGTAGGGTAGGTGTATGTGAGTGTGTGGAGGGAGAGGGGGAGCCATGATGAGTTCCGCTCCTGCATGTAGACCTGACTGGAAAGTAGTTATACATTAGAAAAAATTATCAATTTAGAGAGAGTGGAGGGCTCTTACCTGGAGTGGGTGATGTAGGGTCGTCTCTGTAAGGGGTTTCCTTTGTGGATAAAATTCCTTGGGTGCGGGGGTGGTGGGAGTTGAACACTGATCTCCTGGTTGGAGGGCCAGGATGTAGTGTCTTTTGCCACAATCCGTGTGGGCTTGAAGCTTGGCAGTAGAAGTCTTGGTAGATTTAGAAGTCGGTGTGTCACGGTTGTTAGTGGAGAATGATTATGGTTCCAAAAGGCTTAATGTAAGCAGAGTTAGTAGAGGGAAAGGCAGGCAAAACAGAGGCCCTTCTGTCGAGGGAGGTTGGCAGAGCCCTCCACCAATGATTAAAAGAGACTTTAATGGTTAAAAGTTTAAAAATCAAACAATCAATCAATCAAGACAAAACCTCAAAAAAGAGGTGCAAAAGAAATGTCAGTGAGGTCTTACATGAAGGAGCGGGGTCCCGACGTTTCGCAACTCGATGTTGCTTCCTCAGGGGATGGCACAAAATGGCTCCATGGTCTGTTTAAATACACTGTTGGGAGAGGGAGGTAGGTCCCTCCCCCAAGGGTGTCGATGTGTGTGTAGAGTGTTGTGATTGGTTAGAGGAGGTCAGATGATGTGAGAATTTGGAGGGAAAATAGATGGCAGAGTAGGATTGGTTAGGAGTGATCAGGTGATGTGGAGTTTTGGAGGGAAAAAAGGTGATGGGGTCTGATTGGTTGAGGGGTGTGGTTTGGTGAACCTGGTCAGATTGGGGGTGCCAGAGTCAAAGTGTGGTGTCAAGCTGTTTAGCTCAGTGGGGTAGTTGCCGGCACCAAAGCGGCCACAGACACCGGGGGTGGGATCGAAACCCGAGAGGGGCAAATTTTTATATTTTTTTGTTTCCTGAGGAATTGAGTGTGTATGGATGAGTGTTGGTATGAAAATAAAATATATAAGTGTGTGTGTGTGTATGTGTGTATGTGTGTGTGTGTGTGTGTGTGCGTGCGTGTGTGTGTGTGTGTGCGTGTGTGTGCGTTGTGTGTATGTGTATGAGAGAAGCTCACTTGGTTGGGGCCGAGTTTTGTAGGTGGCTGAGTGGATTCAGTTGCCAGTGATTCTTGTAGAGGATGAGGTGGTGAAGCAGATGGTCCGGCTATGGTTGGTTGAAATCTTCAGGGAGGTGGTTCCGGTAGATTATCCTATTGAAGGAATGGTTACAGAGCAGCGGCACGGGCTGGGTTAGGGTTCGGGTTTGGGGTTGGGGTTAAAGGTGATGGTGATCCTTTGTTGCACAGGCCTGCTGAGCTGTAAAACCAAACTTCAAAATTGGATAAATGAAATAGAAATGAGGTAAGGTCATCATAAAGTAAGAGGAAATGATAAGTAGATGAATATGGAAGGAAAAAATAAAAAAGTAATAATAATGAGTCCGGAGTGGGATTTGATCCTGGGTCTGTCGAGTGGTAGGCAGGCACATTAACCATTAGCCTATGGAGGGGACAAGCTTGATTTGACAGAGGAGGGGTAAGAGACTGGGGAGGTTTGAAAACAGAAGGGGGGAGAAAAAAGAGGGGGGGAGGGGGGGGGGAGGGAAAAGGGAAAAGGAGAAGGAAGGAAAAAGAAAAGGAAGGGAAGAAAAAGAGGGAGCAGGGAGCGGGGATCGAACCTGGGTCTGCTGCATGACAGACAAGAGTGTCAACCATTGGACTATCGTGGCAGTGAGAGAGGATGAGTTGGTTGTTGTGTATGGAGTTGGTGGGTGAAAAAAAGATTAAAAAAGAAAAAAGAATTTGTTTGGGGGGTGAGGGAAAAAAAATTGATAGGGGGATAATGAAGGGAACAGAAAAAAAAGGAGAAAGAAGGAGGGGGGGGGGGTTTGTTAAGGTTAGGGTAAGGGTGAGGTTAGGGGGTAAAAAAGATAGTAAATTAATAGGAGGGGGGTAGGTTAAGTTTAGGGAGGGTAGAGTTCAGGGGTCAAGGAGGTCAGGGAAGGGAAAGGGTTAGATTAGGGAGAGGGGTAGGTTTAGGGAGCAAGGAAGGGAGGAAGGGGTTATGGTTAGGGTAAAGGGTTGGGTTGAGGGATTAAAGGTAAGGTTAATCCTAGGAGGATGAGGGTTAGGTTTAGGGTAAAAGGTGAGGTAGAGGAATAAAAAAAAGTGAACAAGTGATAATAAAGTAGACAAATTAGTTTATTAGAGGGAAGATGAAGAGGCAGGGAGCTGTGGGGATTGAGTACTGATTTGCTGCGGGACAGGTATCCGTTCTGCAACAGAGCTGGGGAGAGGTAAAAGAAGAAAAACGACAAGGTGAGTACTGTGTGAAGGTAGGTGGATAATGAAAAGTAATATTTTTTGGGGGGGGGGGGGGGGGGGGGTTAGGGTTAGGGTTAGGGTTCGGGTTTGGGTTGGGGTTCTGGGTTATCTGAATAGATTTTCATTGCACAGGCCTGCTGCTCTGTAGAATCAATTGTCAACAGAGTTTGTCTGTGTGGGTGAGTGATGGTGAATAAATCAAACCAGATAAGACAATAAGGAAATCAAATTATGAAAAAATTAAAAGAGAAAATAAAGTAAGAAAAATAAAAATCAGAAGGTCCGAGTGGGATTCGATCCTGGGTCCGCGTGGTGGCAGGCCAGGGTAGTAACCATTGGGCTATGGTGGGGACAAGTGTCATTTAGTGAGGGAAGGGGAAAGAAGCAGGATGAGTTGAAGGAAAAAAAAGGAGGGGGGGAAAAAAGAGAAGAGCAGGGAGCGGGGATCGAACCCAGGTCTGCTGCATGGTAGCGGGAGTGTTATCCATTAGGCTATGGATTCTGTGGAAAGGAACTGGTTGGTTGTTGTGCATGAAGTTACAGGGTGAAAAAAAGATTAAAAAAAATAAAATTAAAAATAAGAAAAGAGAAAGAGAGGGGGGGGGGGGAAAGGGGAAATTAAAGAAATAAAATAAATAAAAATTAAAAAATAAAAGAAAAAGTAATTGTGAGGGATAAAGGTTGAGGTTAGGGGGAGGGGGTCAGGTTGGGGGGTAATAGGAGGTGGGTAAGGTTAAATTAGAATAGGGGTGAGGTTAGGGGGGTAAACTTGGAAGAGGGAGGGAGGTAGGGTTAAGGTTAGGGGGGGTGAGGTTCAGGGGTCAAGGAAAAGATGGGGGTTGGGGTTAGGCTTGGGGAGGTGAGGGTTAAGGTTAGGGTAAAGGGTGGGGTTGGGGGTGGAAATGAAGGAGTAAGTTAATAGGGGGGGAATGGGTTAAGGTTAGGAAGGGGTGGGTCTAGGGTCAGATGGGAAAGGGGAAGGGGTGAAGGTTAGGTTTAGGGGAAGGGGAGGGGGGGAGGTGAAATGAAATTCAACGAAAGGTAAAAGAAGGGAACAAAAGAGAGAATTATCTAAGACGGGGAAAAGGATGGTGGAGTGGTCGTGAAGGGAGGAAAGAGGGGAGGGGGGGAGGAAAAGAAGTTGAAACGGATGTGAGTGAGGAAGATGGAGAGGTTGGGGTGCCAAGTAGGGCATTGTCTAGTATGTGTGAGCTGGTATATGTGGAGGAAGGGGTAGAGGGAGAGGGAGGGGTGTTGTGGTTGTCCGAGGAGAGGAGGCCGGACAGCTTACCTTCTTCTGGTGTTATAGAAGAGGAGGGCTCAGAACGGGTTATGTCATGGTTATGGTTAACCTTGTTCAACCCTTTCATCATGTTTGCCATGTTTCTGGCAGGTAGGGTTTTTTGACCTTCAGTTGGCAGAGGCTGTCCGGCCTGTCTCTTTCGGGTCACCACTGCATCTGTGTGGGGGGAGAGAGAAAGAGTTATTTTTTTCTGGGTAGAAGTGATCAGAGTTGATGAGGTCTTGTCCAGGTTGAGTTGTGGGTCTTTCCGGGGTGGTGGAGCAGTTGATGTGTTGATAGGTGGAGGTTTGATAGGACCTCTACGGATTATTGCAGTCTTGGAGGGGCTGGTGAGGTTCTCTGTGGGTTTGTAGACGGGGAGGAATGGAGAGGGTGGAGTGGGGGTGGGTTTTACCTCGTACACTGTGTGTGTCGGTGTAGTCTGAGTTTCCGTTGAAATCCGTTGGGGTGTGGTCTGTCGTCCGATGGAGTAATCTTCTGACAGTGAGGTTGATGGAGTGGTTGGAGGGGTCTGGAAAAGTTGTTGGACTTCCTGTAAAGTTTCTGCTGTAAGTCTGGTCTTGTAGCGTTTTCTGGCCCAGCCAGTGGCTATGTGCAGAGCTAAGTGGTTGAAGGGGGATGTGTCTGTTGTGTCAATGATGTTAGAGTAATGTTCCTGTAGGATGGCTAGGATGTTAAGCATCCATTGATGAGTGGTGTCCTGTATTCTATTGCGTGTGTATGTTGAAGGTGAGGCTGGCTTGATGAAGTCTGTAAAGTGGGTGATTTGTCGGAGGAGGCCTAATGGAGGCGTGCCTATGTTTTGTGCATATTCTATGATGCGTTTATGGTGGACAGCTTGGATAAGTTTAAAGTATATTTTGCTGAGTTCTCTAGTTTCTGGATCGGGTGGGTGGGTGAGTGCTGGAGCAATTGTGGGGTGTTGTGGAGGCCTGGTAGTATAACCATATGTGGGGGTTTGTAGCTGTAATGACATGAGTGGCTGTGGTGTGATGTTGGGTGTGGATGTGTGAGTGTGTGTGGGTGCAAGTGTATGTGTGTGTGAGTGTATGGAAGGAGGGGAGCCATTTTGAGCCCCGCTCCTGCATGCAGAAACCACAGGAAAGGATCTATACATTGTAATGTTTAGAATTCAAAGAGAAATGGAGGGCTCTTACCTGGGGTGGGTAGTTGTCCTTTTATAGGTTGAGGTCCTTGGATGTGGAGTGATGAAGGTAAGACACAGGTTCCTGGTTGGGAAGCCTATGTCACCGGCCTGGGTAGGCTTGATGGGGTAGTGGAGATGAGACACAGGTTCCTGGTTGGGAGGCCTGTGTCGCAGGCCTGAGTAGGCTTGAGGGTTGATGGTGGCGGTGTCAGTGGATCTAGATGAAGTTTTAGTTCCAGATGCTTGTAGGGTAGAGCTTGGTACAAGCAGAGTTAACAGGGGGAAAAAAAGGCACGGGAACAGAGTCTTTTCTGCCAGAGTTAGCTGGTAGAGCCTCCATCAATAGTTTAAAAAGATACTTATTTAATTTTAAAGTTTAAGAATCAATTAGGATAAAATTTTAAGAGCAAGTCAATTAAGAAACATTCTCCAAAAGGAGGTGTAAAAGTTCCAGTGGAAACATACATACAGAAGCGGAGTCCCGACGTTTCGCAACTGGATGTTGCTTCTTCAGGGGATGGCTCAAAATGGCTCTGAGGTCTGTATAAGTATGTTTGTTGGGAGAGGGAGGTGAGTCCCTCCCCCAAGGGTGTGGGGTGTGTGTGATTGGATGCAGGGGGTCAGGTGATGTAGGTACTTGAAGGGAAGGGGAGTGAAAGGATCTGATTGGGTGGGGAGGATCAGGTGGTGTGGAGTTTTGGAGGGAAAATGAGTCTGGGATCTGATTGGTGAATGGGTGGGGTTGGGTGAAACCTGGTCAGGTTGAAATGAGGGGGTGGTGTCAAACTGTTTAGCTCAACAGGTTAGTTGGAAGCACAGAAACAGTGACAGCAGGCAGGGGTGGGATCGAATCCCAGACAGGGCACATTTTTGTGTTTGCTCCTGAGGGGTTGTGGTGTGTAGGAATGAATGTTTGTGGAAATAAAGCGTGTGGGTGTGTGTGTGTAGGAAGAAAGCTCACTTGGCTGGGCCAGAAATTTATAGGTGGCTGGGTGGGTCCAGGTTCCGGTGGGTCTTCATGTGGGGTGGTGAGGAAGGTGGTCCGGCTGCAGGGTTGACTGTGGTCTTCAGGGAAGTGATTCAGGTGAGTTGAGTTGTTGAACAAGTGGCTACAGAGCAGCGGCACGGGCTGGGTTAGGGTTCGGGTTGGGGTTGGGGTTCTGGGTTATCTGAATAGATTTTCATTGCACAGGCCTGCTGCTCTGTAGAATCAATTGTCAACAGAGTTTGTCTGTGTGGGTGAGTGATGGTGAATAAATCAAACCAGATAAGACAATAAGGAAATCAAATTATGAAAAAATTAAAAGAGAAAATAAAGTAAGAAAAATAAAAATCAGAAGGTCCGAGGTGGGATTCGATCCTGGGTCCGCGTGGTGGCAGGCCAGGGTAGTAACCATTGGGCTATGGTGGGGACAAGTGTCATTTAGTGAGGGAAGGGGAAAGAAGCAGGATGAGTTGAAGGAAAAAAAAGGAGGGGGGGAAGAAAAAGAGAAGAGCAGGGAGCGGGGATCGAACCCAGGTCTGCTGCATGGTAGCCGGGAGTGTTATCCATTAGGCTATGGATTCTGTGGAAAGGAACTGGTTGGTTGTTGTGCATGAAGTTACAGGGTGAAAAAAAGATTAAAAAAAATAAAATTAAAAATAAGAAAAGAGAAAGAGAGGGGGGGGGGGAAAGGGGAAATTAAAGAAATAAAATAAATAAAAATTAAAAAATAAAAGAAAAAGTAATTGTGAGGGATAAAGGTTGAGGTTAGGGGGAGGGGGTCAGGTTGGGGGGTAATAGGAGGTGGGTAAGGTTAAATTTAGAATAGGGGTGAGGTTAGGGGGGTAAACTTGGAAGAGGGAGGGAGTAGGGTAAGGTTAGGGGGGGTGAGGTTCAGGGGTCAAGGAAAAGATGGGGGTTGGGGTTAGGCTTGGGGAGGTGAGGGTTAAGGTTAGGGTAAAGGGTGGGGTTGGGGGTGGAAATGAAGGAGTAAGTTAATAGGGGGGAATGGGTTAAGGTTAGGAAGGGGTGGGTCTAGGGTCAGATGGGAAAGGGGAAGGGGTGAAGGTTAGGTTTAGGGGAAGGGGAGGGGGGGAGGTGAAATGAAATTCAACGAAAGGTAAAAGAAGGGAACAAAAGAGAGAATTATCTAAGACGGGGAAAAGGATGGTGGAGTGGTCGTGAAGGGAGGAAAGAGGGGAGGGGGGGAGGAAAAGAAGTTGAAACGGATGTGAGTGAGGAAGATGGAGAGGTTGGGGTGCCAAGTAGGGCATTGTCTAGTATGTGTGAGCTGGTATATGTGGAGGAAGGGGTAGAGGGAGAGGGAGGGGTGTTGTGGTTGTCCGAGGAGAGGAGGCCGGACAGCTTACCTTCTTCTGGTGTTATAGAAGAGGAGGGCTCAGAACGGGTTATGTCATGGTTATGGTTAACCTTGTTCAACCCTTTCATCATGTTTGCCATGTTTCTGGCAGGTAGGGTTTTTTGACCTTCAGTTGGCAGAGGCTGTCCGGCCTGTCTCTTTCGGGTCACCACTGCATCTGTGTGGGGGGAGAGAGAAAGAGTTATTTTTTTCTGGGTAGAAGTGATCAGAGTTGATGAGGTCTTGTCCAGGTTGAGTTGTGGGTCTTTCCGGGGTGGTGGAGCAGTTGATGTGTTGATAGGTGGAGGTTTGATAGGACCTCTACGGATTATTGCAGTCTTGGAGGGGCTGGTGAGGTTCTCTGTGGGTTTGTAGACGGGGAGGAATGGAGAGGGTGGAGTGGGGGTGGGTTTTACCTCGTACACTGTGTGTGTCGGTGTAGTCTGAGTTTCCGTTGAAATCCGTTGGGGTGTGGTCTGTCGTCCGATGGAGTAATCTTCTGACAGTGAGGTTGATGGAGTGGTTGGAGGGGTCTGGAAAAGTTGTTGGACTTCCTGTAAAGTTTCTGCTGTAAGTCTGGTCTTGTAGCGTTTTCTGGCCCAGCCAGTGGCTATGTGCAGAGCTAAGTGGTTGAAGGGGGATGTGTCTGTTGTGTCAATGATGTTAGAGTAATGTTCCTGTAGGATGGCTAGGATGTTAAGCATCCATTGATGAGTGGTGTCCTGTATTCTATTGCGTGTGTATGTTGAAGGTGAGGCTGGCTTGATGAAGTCTGTAAAGTGGGTGATTTGTCGGAGGAGGCCTAATGGAGGCGTGCCTATGTTTTGTGCATATTCTATGATGCGTTTATGGTGGACAGCTTGGATAAGTTTAAAGTATATTTTGCTGAGTTCTCTAGTTTCTGGATCGGGTGGGTGGGTGAGTGCTGGAGCAATTGTGGGGTGTTGTAGAGGCCTGGTAGTATAACCATATGTGGGGGTTTGTAGCTGTAATGACATGAGTGGCTGTGGTGTGATGTTGGGTGTGGATGTGTGAGTGTGTGTGGGTGCAAGTGTATGTGTGTGTGAGTGTATGGAAGGAGGGGAGCCATTTTGAGCCCCGCTCCTGCATGCAGAAACCACAGGAAAGGATCTATACATTGTAATGTTTAAAATTCAAAGAGAAAAATGGAGGGCTCTTACCTGGGGTGGGTAGTTGTCCTTTTATAGGTTGAGGTCCTTGGATGTGGAGTGATGAAGGTAAGACACAGGTTCCTGGTTGGGAAGCCTATGTCACCGGCCTGGGTAGGCTTGATGGGGTAGTGGAGATGAGACACAGGTTCCTGGTTGGGAGGCCTGTGTCGCAGGCCTGAGTAGGCTTGAGGGTTGATGGTGGCGGTGTCAGTGGATCTAGATGAAGTTTTAGTTCCAGATGCTTGTAGGGTAGAGCTTGGTACAAGCAGAGTTAACAGGAAAAAAAAGGCACGGGAACAGAGTCTTTTCTGCCAGAGTTAGCTGGTAGAGCCCTCCATCAATAGTTTAAAAAGATACTTTATTTAATTTTAAAGTTTAAGAATCAATTAGGATAAAATTTTAAGAGCAAGTCAATTAAGAAACATTCTCCAAAAGGAGGTGTAAAAGTTCCAGTGGAAACATACATACAGAAGCGGGAGTCCCGACGTTTCGCAACTGGATGTTGCTTCTTCAGGGGATGGCTCAAAATGGCTCTGAGGTCTGTATAAGTATGTTTGTTGGGAGAGGGAGGTGAGTCCCTCCCCCAAGGGTGTGGGTGTGTGTGATTGGATGCAGGGGGTCAGGTGATGTAGGTACTTGGAGGGAAGGGGGAGTGAAAGGATCTGATTGGGTGGGAGGATCAGGTGGTGTGGAGTTTTGGAGGGAAAATGAGTCTGGGATCTGATTGGTGAATGGGTGGGGTTGGGTGAAACCTGGTCAGGTTGAAATGAGGGGGTGGTGTCAAACTGTTTAGCTCAACAGGTTAGTTGGAAGCACAGAAACAGTGACAGCAGGCAGGGGTGGGATCGAATCCCAGACAGGGCACATTTTTGTGTTTGCTCCTGAGGGGTTGTGGTGTGTAGGAATGAATGTTTGTGGAAATAAAGCGTGTGGGTGTGTGTGTGTAGGAAGAAAGCTCACTTGGCTGGGCCAGAAATTTATAGGTGGCTGGGTGGGTCCAGGTTCCGGTGGGTCTTCATGTGGGGTGGTGAGGAAGGTGGTCCGGCTGCAGGGTTGACTGTGGTCTTCAGGGAAGTGATTCAGGTGAGTTGAGTTGTTGAACAAGTGGCTACAGAGCAGCGGCACGGGCTGGGTTAGGGTTCGGGTTGGGGTTGGGGTTCTGGGTTATCTGAATAGATTTTCATTGCACAGGCCTGCTGCTCTGTAGAATCAATTGTCAACAGAGTTTGTCTGTGTGGGTGAGTGATGGTGAATAAATCAAACCAGATAAGACAATAAGGAAATCAAATTATGAAAAAATTAAAAGAGAAAATAAAGTAAGAAAAATAAAAATCAGAAGGTCCGAGGTGGGATTCGATCCTGGGTCCGCGTGGTGGCAGGCCAGGGTAGTAACCATTGGGCTATGGTGGGGACAAGTGTCATTTAGTGAGGGAAGGGGAAAGAAGCAGGATGAGTTGAAGGAAAAAAAAGGAGGGGGGGAAGAAAAAGAGAAGAGCAGGGAGCGGGGATCGAACCCAGGTCTGCTGCATGGTAGCCGGGAGTGTTATCCATTAGGCTATGGATTCTGTGGAAAGGAACTGGTTAGTTGTTGTGCATGAAGTTACAGGGTGAAAAAAAGATAAAAAAAATAAAATTAAAAATAAGAAAAGAGAAAGAGAGGGGGGGGGGGAAAGGGGAAATTAAAGAAATAAAATAAATAAAAAATTAAAAAATAAAAGTAAAAGTAATTGTGAGGGATAAAGGTTGAGGTTAGGGGGAGGGGGTCAGGTTGGGGGGTAATAGGAGGTGGGTAAGGTTAAATTTAGAATAGGGGTGAGGTTAGGGGGGTAAACTTGGAAGAGGGAGGGAGGTAGGGTTAAGGTTAGGGGGGGTGAGGTTCAGGGGTCAAGAAAAGATGGGGGTTGGGTTAGGCTTGGGGAGGTGAGGGTTAAGGTTAGGGTAAAGGGTGGGGTTGGGGGTGGAAATGAAGGAGTAAGTTAATAGGGGGGGAATGGGTTAAGGTTAGGAAGGGGTGGGTCTAGGGTCAGATGGGAAAGGGGAAGGGGTGAAGGTTAGGTTTAGGGGAAGGGGAGGGGGGAGGTGAAATGAAATTCAACGAAAGGTAAAAGAAGGGAACAAAAGAGAGAATTATCTAAGACGGGGAAAAGGATGGTGGAGTGGTCGTGAAGGGAGGAAAGAGGGGAGGGGGGGAGGAAAAGAAGTTGAAACGGATGTGAGTGAGGAAGATGGAGAGGTTGGGGTGCCAAGTAGGGCATTGTCTAGTATGTGTGAGCTGGTATATGTGGAGGAAGGGGTAGAGGGAGAGGGAGGGGTGTTGTGGTTGTCCGAGGAGAGGAGGCCGGACAGCTTACCTTCTTCTGGTGTTATAGAAGAGGAGGGCTCAGAACGGGTTATGTCATGGTTATGGTTAACCTTGTTCAACCCTTTCATCATGTTTGCCATGTTTCTGGCAGGTAGGGTTTTTGACCTTCAGTTGGCAGAGGCTGTCCGGCCTGTCTCTTTCGGGTCACCACTGCATCTGTGTGGGGGGAGAGAGAAAGAGTTATTTTTTTCTGGGTAGAAGTGATCAGAGTTGATGAGGTCTTGTCCAGGTTGAGTTGTGGGTCTTTCCGGGGTGGTGGAGCAGTTGATGTGTTGATAGGTGGAGGTTTGATAGGACCTCTACGGATTATTGCAGTCTTGGAGGGGCTGGTGAGGTTCTCTGTGGGTTTGTAGACGGGGAGGAATGGAGAGGGTGGAGTGGGGGTGGGTTTTACCTCGTACACTGTGTGTGTCGGTGTAGTCTGAGTTTCCGTTGAAATCCGTTGGGGTGTGGTCTGTCGTCCGATGGAGTAATCTTCTGACAGTGAGGTTGATGGAGTGGTTGGAGGGGTCTGGAAAAGTTGTTGGACTTCCTGTAAAGTTTCTGCTGTAAGTCTGGTCTTGTAGCGTTTTCTGGCCCAGCCAGTGGCTATGTGCAGAGCTAAGTGGTTGAAGGGGGATGTGTCTGTTGTGTCAATGATGTTAGAGTAATGTTCCTGTAGGATGGCTAGGATGTTAAGCATCCATTGATGAGTGGTGTCCTGTATTCTATTGCGTGTGTATGTTGAAGGTGAGGCTGGCTTGATGAAGTCTGTAAAGTGGGTGATTTGTCGGAGGAGGCCTAATGGAGGCGTGCCTATGTTTTGTGCATATTCTATGATGCGTTTATGGTGGACAGCTTGGATAAGTTTAAAGTATATTTTGCTGAGTTCTCTAGTTTCTGGATCGGGTGGGTGGGTGAGTGCTGGAGCAATTGTGGGGTGTTGTGGAGGCCTGGTAGTATAACCATATGTGGGGGTTTGTAGCTGTAATGACATGAGTGGCTGTGGTGTGATGTTGGGTGTGGATGTGTGAGTGTGTGTGGGTGCAAGTGTATGTGTGTGTGAGTGTATGGAAGGAGGGGAGCCATTTTGAGCCCCGCTCCTGCATGCAGAAACCACAGGAAAGGATCTATACATTGTAATGTTTAAAATTCAAAGAGAAATGGAGGGCTCTTACCTGGGGTGGGTAGTTGTCCTTTTATAGGTTGAGGTCCTTGGATGTGGAGTGATGAAGGTAAGACACAGGTTCCTGGTTGGGAAGCCTATGTCACCGGCCTGGGTAGGCTTGATGGGGTAGTGGAGATGAGACACAGGTTCCTGGTTGGGAGGCCTGTGTCGCAGGCCTGAGTAGGCTTGAGGGTTGATGGTGGCGGTGTCAGTGGATCTAGATGAAGTTTTAGTTCCAGATGCTTGTAGGGTAGAGCTTGGTACAAGCAGAGTTAACAGGGGAAAAAAAGGCACGGGAACAGAGTCTTTTCTGCCAGAGTTAGCTGGTAGAGCCCTCCATCAATAGTTTAAAAAGATACTTTATTTAATTTTAAAGTTTAAGAATCAATTAGGATAAAATTTTAAGAGCAAGTCAATTAAGAAACATTCTCCAAAAGGAGGTGTAAAAGTTCCAGTGGAAACATACATACAGAAGCGGAGTCCCGACGTTTCGCAACTGGATGTTGCTTCTTCAGGGGATGGCTCAAAATGGCTCTGAGGTCTGTATAAGTATGTTTGTTGGGAGAGGGAGGTGAGTCCCTCCCCCAAGGGTGTGGGTGTGTGTGATTGGATGCAGGGGGTCAGGTGATGTAGGTACTTGGAGGGAAGGGGGAGTGAAAGGATCTGATTGGGTGGGGAGGATCAGGTGGTGTGGAGTTTTGGAGGGAAAATGAGTCTGGGATCTGATTGGTGAATGGGTGGGGTTGGGTGAAACCTGGTCAGGTTGAAATGAGGGGGTGGTGTCAAACTGTTTAGCTCAACAGGTTAGTTGGAAGCACAGAAACAGTGACAGCAGGCAGGGGTGGGATCGAATCCCAGACAGGGCACATTTTTGTGTTTGCTCCTGAGGGGTTGTGGTGTGTAGGAATGAATGTTTGTGGAAATAAAGCGTGTGGGTGTGTGTGTGTAGGAAGAAAGCTCACTTGGCTGGGCCAGAAATTTATAGGTGGCTGGGTGGGTCCAGGTTCCGGTGGGTCTTCATGTGGGGTGGTGAGGAAGGTGGTCCGGCTGCAGGGTTGACTGTGGTCTTCAGGGAAGTGATTCAGGTGAGTTGAGTTGTTGAACAAGTGGCTACAGAGCAGCGGCACGGGCTGGGTTAGGGTTCGGGTTGGGGTTGGGGTTCTGGGTTATCTGAATAGATTTTCATTGCACAGGCCTGCTGCTCTGTAGAATCAATTGTCAACAGAGTTTGTCTGTGTGGGTGAGTGATGGTGAATAAATCAAACCAGATAAGACAATAAGGAAATCAAATTATGAAAAAATTAAAAGAGAAAATAAAGTAAGAAAAATAAAAATCAGAAGGTCCGAGGTGGGATTCGATCCTGGGTCCGCGTGGTGGCAGGCCAGGGTAGTAACCATTGGGCTATGGTGGGGACAAGTGTCATTTAGTGAGGGAAGGGGAAAGAAGCAGGATGAGTTGAAGGAAAAAAAAGGAGGGGGGGAAAAAAAAGAGAAGAGCAGGGAGCGGGGATCGAACCCAGGTCTGCTGCATGGTAGCCGGGAGTGTTATCCATTAGGCTATGGATTCTGTGGAAAGGAACTGGTTGGTTGTTGTGCATGAAGTTACAGGGTGAAAAAAAGATTAAAAAAAATAAAATTAAAAATAAAAAAAGAGAAGAGAGGGGGGGGGGGGAAAGGGGAAATTAAAGAAATAAAATAAATAAAAATTAAAAAATAAAAGAAAAAGTAATTGTGAGGGATAAAGGTTGAGGTTAGGGGGAGGGGGTCAGGTTGGGGGGTAATAGGAGGTGGGTAAGGTTAAATTTAGAATAGGGGTGAGGTTAGGGGGGTAAACTTGGAAGAGGGAGGGGAGGTAGGGTTAAGGTTAGGGGGGGTGAGGTTCAGGGGTCAAGGAAAAGATGGGGGTTGGGGTTAGGCTTGGGGAGGTGAGGGTTAAGGTTAGGGTAAAGGGTGGGGTTGGGGGTGGAAATGAAGGAGTAAGTTAATAGGGGGGGAATGGGTTAAGGTTAGGAAGGGGTGGGTCTAGGGTCAGATGGGAAAGGGGAAGGGGTGAAGGTTAGGTTTAGGGGAAGGGGAGGGGGGGAGGTGAAATGAAATTCAACGAAAGGTAAAAGAAGGGAACAAAAGAGAGAATTATCTAAGACGGGGAAAAGGATGGTGGAGTGGTCGTGAAGGGAGGAAAGAGGGGAGGGGGGGAGGAAAAGAAGTTGAAACGGATGTGAGTGAGGAAGATGGAGAGGTTGGGGTGCCAAGTAGGGCATTGTCTAGTATGTGTGAGCTGGTATATGTGGAGGAAGGGGTAGAGGGAGAGGGAGGGGTGTTGTGGTTGTCCGAGGAGAGGAGGCCGGACAGCTTACCTTCTTCTGGTGTTATAGAAGAGGAGGGCTCAGAACGGGTTATGTCATGGTTATGGTTAACCTTGTTCAACCCTTTCATCATGTTTGCCATGTTTCTGGCAGGTAGGGTTTTTTGACCTTCAGTTGGCAGAGGCTGTCCGGCCTGTCTCTTTCGGGTCACCACTGCATCTGTGTGGGGGGAGAGAGAAAGAGTTATTTTTTTTGGGTAGAAGTGATCAGAGTTGATGAGGTCTTGTCCAGGTTGAGTTGTGGGTCTTTCCGGGGTGGTGGAGCAGTTGATGTGTTGATAGGTGGAGGTTTGATAGGACCTCTACGGATTATTGCAGTCTTGGAGGGGCTGGTGAGGTTCTCTGTGGGTTTGTAGACGGGGAGGAATGGAGAGGGTGGAGTGGGGGTGGGTTTTACCTCGTACACTGTGTGTGTCGGTGTAGTCTGAGTTTCCGTTGAAATCCGTTGGGGGTGGTCTGTCGTCCGATGGAGTAATCTTCTGACAGTGAGGTTGATGGAGTGGTTGGAGGGGTCTGGAAAAGTTGTTGGACTTCCTGTAAAGTTTCTGCTGTAAGTCTGGTCTTGTAGCGTTTTCTGGCCCAGCCAGTGGCTATGTGCAGAGCTAAGTGGTTGAAGGGGGATGTGTCTGTTGTGTCAATGATGTTAGAGTAATGTTCCTGTAGGATGGCTAGGATGTTAAGCATCCATTGATGAGTGGTGTCCTGTATTCTATTGCGTGTGTATGTTGAAGGTGAGGCTGGCTTGATGAAGTCTGTAAAGTGGGTGATTTGTCGGAGGAGGCCTAATGGAGGCGTGCCTATGTTTTGTGCATATTCTATGATGCGTTTATGGTGGACAGCTTGGATAAGTTTAAAGTATATTTTGCTGAGTTCTCTAGTTTCTGGATCGGGTGGGTGGGTGAGTGCTGGAGCAATTGTGGGTGTTGTAGAGGCCTGGTAGTATAACCATATGTGGGGGTTTGTAGCTGTAATGACATGAGTGGCTGTGGTGTGATGTTGGGTGTGGATGTGTGAGTGTGTGTGGGTGCAAGTGTATGTGTGTGTGAGTGTATGGAAGGAGGGGAGCCATTTTGAGCCCCGCTCCTGCATGCAGAAACCACAGGAAAGGATCTATACATTGTAATGTTTAAAATTCAAAGAGAAATGGAGGGCTCTTACCTGGGGTGGGTAGTTGTCCTTTTATAGGTTGAGGTCCTTGGATGTGGAGTGATGAAGGTAAGACACAGGTTCCTGGTTGGGAAGCCTATGTCACCGGCCTGGTAGGCTTGATGGGGTAGTGGAGATGAGACACAGGTTCCTGGTTGGGAGGCCTGTGTCGCAGGCCTGAGTAGGCTTGAGGGTTGATGGTGGCGGTGTCAGTGGATCTAGATGAAGTTTTAGTTCCAGATGCTTGTAGGGTAGAGCTTGGTACAAGCAGAGTTAACAGGGGAAAAAAAAGGCACGGGAACAGAGTCTTTTCTGCCAGAGTTAGCTGGTAGAGCCCTCCATCAATAGTTTAAAAAGATACTTTATTTAATTTTAAAGTTTAAGAATCAATTAGGATAAAATTTTAAGAGCAAGTCAATTAAGAAACATTCTCCAAAAGGAGGTGTAAAAGTTCCAGTGGAAACATACATACAGAAGCGGAGTCCCGACGTTTCGCAACTGGATGTTGCTTCTTCAGGGGATGGCTCAAAATGGCTCTGAGGTCTGTATAAGTATGTTTGTTGGGAGAGGGAGGTGAGTCCCTCCCCCAAGGGTGTGGGTGTGTGTGATTGGATGCAGGGGGTCAGGTGATGTAGGTACTTGGAGGGAAGGGGGAGTGAAAGGATCTGATTGGGTGGGAGGATCAGGTGGTGTGGAGTTTTGGAGGGAAAATGAGTCTGGGATCTGATTGGTGAATGGGTGGGGTTGGGTGAAACCTGGTCAGGTTGAAATGAGGGGGTGGTGTCAAACTGTTTAGCTCAACAGGTTAGTTGGAAGCACAGAAACAGTGACAGCAGGCAGGGTGGGATCGAATCCCAGACAGGGCACATTTTTGTGTTTGCTCCTGAGGGGTTGTGGTGTGTAGGAATGAATGTTTGTGGAAATAAAGCGTGTGGGTGTGTGTGTGTAGGAAGAAAGCTCACTTGGCTGGGCCAGAAATTTATAGGTGGCTGGGTGGGTCCAGGTTCCGGTGGGTCTTCATGTGGGGTGGTGAGGAAGGTGGTCCGGCTGCAGGGTTGACTGTGGTCTTCAGGGAAGTGATTCAGGTGAGTTGAGTTGTTGAACAAGTGGCTACAGAGCAGCGGCACGGGCTGGGTTAGGGTTCGGGTTGGGGTTGGGGTTCTGGGTTATCTGAATAGATTTTCATTGCACAGGCCTGCTGCTCTGTAGAATCAATTGTCAACAGAGTTTGTCTGTGTGGGTGAGTGATGGTGAATAAATCAAACCAGATAAGACAATAAGGAAATCAAATTATGAAAAAATTAAAAGAGAAAATAAAGTAAGAAAAATAAAAATCAGAAAGTCCGAGGTGGGATTCGATCCTGGGTCCGCGTGGTGGCAGGCCAGGGTAGTAACCATTGGGCTATGGTGGGGACAAGTGTCATTTAGTGAGGGAAGGGGAAAGAAGCAGGATGAGTTGAAGGAAAAAAAAAGGAGGGGGGGAAGAAAAAGAGAAGAGCAGGGAGCGGGGATCGAACCCAGGTCTGCTGCATGGTAGCCGGGAGTGTTATCCATTAGGCTATGGATTCTGTGGAAAGGAACTGGTTAGTTGTTGTGCATGAAGTTACAGGGTGAAAAAAAGATTAAAAAAATAAAATTAAAAATAAGAAAAGAGAAAGAGAGGGGGGGGGGGGGGAAAGGGGAAATTAAAGAAATAAAATAAATAAAAATTAAAAAATAAAGAAAAGTAATTGTGAGGGATAAAGGTTGAGGTTAGGGGGAGGGGGTCAGGTTGGGGGGTAATAGGAGGTGGGTAAGGTTAAATTTAGAATAGGGGTGAGGTTGGGGGTAAACTTGGAAGAGGGAGGGAGGTAGGGTTAAGGTTAGGGGGGGTGAGGTTCAGGGGTCAAGGAAAAGATGGGGGTTGGGGTTAGGCTTGGGGAGGTGAGGGTTAAGGTTAGGGTAAAGGGTGGGGTTGGGGTGGAAATGAAGGAGTAAGTTAATAGGGGGGGAATGGGTTAAGGTTAGGAAGGGGTGGGTCTAGGGTCAGATGGGAAAGGGGAAGGGGTGAAGGTTAGGTTTAGGGGAAGGGGGAGGGGGGGAGGTGAAATGAAATTCAACGAAAGGTAAAAGAAGGGAACAAAAGAGAGAATTATCTAAGACGGGGAAAAGGATGGTGGAGTGGTCGTGAAGGGAGGAAAGAGGGGAGGGGGGGAGGAAAAGAAGTTGAAACGGATGTGAGTGAGGAAGATGGAGAGGTTGGGTGCCAAGTAGGGCATTGTCTAGTATGTGTGAGCTGGTATATGTGGAGGAAGGGGTAGAGGGAGAGGGAGGGGTGTTGTGGTGTCCGAGGAGAGGAGGCCGGACAGCTTACCTTCTTCTGGTGTTATAGAAGAGGAGGGCTCAGAACGGGTTATGTCATGGTTATGGTTAACCTTGTTCAACCCTTTCATCATGTTGCCATGTTTCTGGCAGGTAGGGTTTTTGACCTTCAGTTGGCAGAGGCTGTCCGGCCTGTCTCTTTCGGGTCACCACTGCATCTGTGTGGGGGGAGAGAGAAAGAGTTATTTTTTTCTGGGTAGAAGTGATCAGAGTTGATGAGGTCTTGTCCAGGTTGAGTTGTGGGTCTTTCCGGGGTGGTGGAGCAGTTGATGTGTTGATAGGTGGAGGTTTGATAGGACCTCTAGGATTATTGCAGTCTTGGAGGGGCTGGTGAGGTTCTCTGTGGGTTTGTAGACGGGGAGGAATGGAGAGGGTGGAGTGGGGGTGGGTTTTACCTCGTACACTGTGTGTGTCGGTGTAGTCTGAGTTTCCGTTGAAATCCGTTGGGGTGTGGTCTGTCGTCCGATGGAGTAATCTTCTGACAGTGAGGTTGATGGAGTGGTTGGAGGGGTCTGGAAAAGTTGTTGGACTTCCTGTAAAGTTTTCTGCTGTAAGTCTGGTCTTGTAGCGTTTTCTGGCCCAGCCAGTGGCTATGTGCAGAGCTAAGTGGTTGAAGGGGGATGTGTCTGTTGTGTCAATGATGTTAGAGTAATGTTCCTGTAGGATGGCTAGGATGTTAAGCATCCATTGATGAGTGGTGTCCTGTATTCTATTGCGTGTGTATGTTGAAGGTGAGGCTGGCTTGATGAAGTCTGTAAAGTGGGTGATTTGTCGGAGGAGGCCTAATGGAGGCGTGCCTATGTTTTGTGCATATTCTATGATGCGTTTATGGTGGACAGCTTGGATAAGTTTAAAGTATATTTTGCTGAGTTCTCTAGTTTCTGGATCGGGTGGGTGGGTGAGTGCTGGAGCAATTGTGGGGTGTTGTGGAGGCCTGGTAGTATAACCATATGTGGGGGTTTGTAGCTGTAATGACATGAGTGGCTGTGGTGTGATGTTGGGTGTGGATGTGTGAGTGTGTGTGGGTGCAAGTGTATGTGTGTGTGAGTGTATGGAAGGAGGGGAGCCATTTTGAGCCCCGCTCCTGCATGCAGAAACCACAGGAAAGGATCTATACATTGTAATGTTTAAAATTCAAAGAGAAATGGAGGGCTCTTACCTGGGGTGGGTAGTTGTCCTTTTATAGGTTGAGGTCCTTGGATGTGGAGTGATGAAGGTAAGACACAGGTTCCTGGTTGGGAAGCCTATGTCACCGGCCTGGGTAGGCTTGATGGGGTAGTGGAGATGAGACACAGGTTCCTGGTTGGGAGGCCTGTGTCGCAGGCCTGAGTAGGCTTGAGGGTTGATGGTGGCGGTGTCAGTGGATCTAGATGAAGTTTTAGTTCCAGATGCTTGTAGGGTAGAGCTTGGTACAAGCAGAGTTAACAGGGGAAAAAAAAGGCACGGGAACAGAGTCTTTTCTGCCAGAGTTAGCTGGTAGAGCCCTCCATCAATAGTTTAAAAAGATACTTTATTTAATTTTAAGTTTAAGAATCAATTAGGATAAAATTTTAAGAGCAAGTCAATTAAGAAACATTCTCCAAAAGGAGGTGTAAAAGTTCCAGTGGAAACATACATACAGAAGCGGGAGTCCCGACGTTTCGCAACTGGATGTTGCTTCTTCAGGGGATGGCTCAAAATGGCTCTGAGGTCTGTATAAGTATGTTTGTTGGGAGAGGGAGGTGAGTCCCTCCCCCAAGGGTGTGGGTGTGTGTGATTGGATGCAGGGGGTCAGGTGATGTAGGTACTTGGAGGGAAGGGGGAGTGAAAGGATCTGATTGGGTGGGGAGGATCAGGTGGTGTGGAGTTTTGGAGGGAAAATGAGTCTGGGATCTGATTGGTGAATGGGTGGGGTTGGGTGAAACCTGGTCAGGTTGAAATGAGGGGGTGGTGTCAAACTGTTTAGCTCAACAGGTTAGTTGGAAGCACAGAAAACAGTGACAGCAGGCAGGGGTGGGATCGAATCCCAGACAGGGCACATTTTTGTGTTTGCTCCTGAGGGGTTGTGGTGTGTAGGAATGAATGTTTGTGGAAATAAAGCGTGTGGGTGTGTGTGTGTAGGAAGAAAGCTCACTTGGCTGGGCCAGAAATTTATAGGTGGCTGGGTGGGTCCAGGTTCCGGTGGGTCTTCATGTGGGGTGGTGAGGAAGGTGGTCCGGCTGCAGGGTTGACTGTGGTCTTCAGGGAAGTGATTCAGGTGAGTTGAGTTGTTGAACAAGTGGCTACAGAGCAGCGGCACGGGCTGGGTTAGGGTTCGGGTTGGGTTGGGGTTCTGGGTTATCTGAATAGATTTTCATTGCACAGGCCTGCTGCTCTGTAGAATCAATTGTCAACAGAGTTTGTCTGTGTGGGTGAGTGATGGTGAATAAATCAAACCAGATAAGACAATAAGGAAATCAAATTATGAAAAAATTAAAAGAGAAAATAAAGTAAGAAAAATAAAAATCAGAAGGTCCGAGGTGGGATTCGATCCTGGGTCCGCGTGGTGGCAGGCCAGGGTAGTAACCATTGGGCTATGGTGGGGACAAGTGTCATTTAGTGAGGGAAGGGGAAAGAAGCAGGATGAGTTGAAGGAAAAAAAAGGAGGGGGGGAAGAAAAAGAGAAGAGCAGGGAGCGGGGATCGAACCCAGGTCTGCTGCATGGTAGCCGGGAGTGTTATCCATTAGGCTATGGATTCTGTGGAAAGGAACTGGTTGGTTGTTGTGCATGAAGTTACAGGGTGAAAAAAAGATTAAAAAAAATAAAATTAAAAATAAGAAAAGAGAAAGAGAGGGGGGGGGGGGAAAGGGGAAATTAAAGAAATAAAATAAATAAAAATTAAAAAAATAAAAGAAAAAGTAATTGTGAGGGATAAAGGTTGAGGTTAGGGGGAGGGGGTCAGGTGGGGGGTAATAGGAGGTGGGTAAGGTTAAATTTAGAATAGGGGTGAGGTTAGGGGGGTAAACTTGGAAGAGGGAGGGAGGTAGGGTTAAGGTTAGGGGGGGTGAGGTTCAGGGGTCAAGGAAAAGATGGGGGTTGGGGTTAGGCTTGGGGAGGTGAGGGTTAAGGTTAGGGTAAAGGGTGGGGTTGGGGGTGGAAATGAAGGAGTAAGTTAATAGGGGGGGAATGGGTTAAGGTTAGGAAGGGGTGGGTCTAGGGTCAGATGGGAAAGGGGAAGGGGTGAAGGTTAGGTTTAGGGGAAGGGGAGGGGGGAGGTGAAATGAAATTCAACGAAAGGTAAAAGAAGGGAACAAAAGAGAGAATTATCTAAGACGGGGAAAGGAGTGGGTGAGTGGTCGTGAAGGGAGGAAAGAGGGGAGGGGGGGAGGAAAAGAAGTTGAAACGGATGTGAGTGAGGAAGATGGAGAGGTGGGGTGCCAAGTAGGGCATTGTTAGTCTAGTATGTGTGAGCTGGTATATGTGGAGGAAGGGGTAGAGGGAGAGGGAGGGGTGTTGTGGTTGTCCGAGGAGAGGAGGCCGGACAGCTTACCTTCTTCTGGTGTTATAGAAGAGGAGGGCTCAGAACGGGTTATGTCATGGTTATGGTTAACCTTGTTCAACCCTTTCATCATGTTTGCCATGTTTCTGGCAGGTAGGGTTTTTTTGACCTTCAGTTGGCAGAGGCTGTCCGGCCTGTCTCTTTCGGGTCACCACTGCATCTGTGTGGGGGGAGAGAGAAAGAGTTATTTTTTTCTGGGTAGAAGTGATCAGAGTTGATGAGGTCTTGTCCAGGTTGAGTTGTGGGTCTTTCCGGGGTGGTGGAGCAGTTGATGTGTTGATAGGTGGAGGTTTGATAGGACCTCTACGGATTATTGCAGTCTTGGAGGGGCTGGTGAGGTTCTCTGTGGGTTTGTAGACGGGGAGGAATGGAGAGGGTGGAGTGGGGGTGGGTTTTACCTCGTACACTGTGTGTGTCGGTGTAGTCTGAGTTTCCGTTGAAATCCGTTGGGGTGTGGTCTGTCGTCCGATGGAGTAATCTTCTGACAGTGAGGTTGATGGAGTGGTTGGAGGGTCTGGAAAAGTTGTTGGACTTCCTGTAAAGTTTCTGCTGTAAGTCTGGTCTTGTAGCGTTTTCTGGCCCAGCCAGTGGCTATGTGCAGAGCTAAGTGGTTGAAGGGGGATGTGTCTGTTGTGTCAATGATGTGTTAGAGTAATGTTCCTGTAGGATGGCTAGGATGTTAAGCATCCATTGATGAGTGGTGTCCTGTATTCTATTGCGTGTGTATGTTGAAGGTGAGGCTGGCTTGATGAAGTCTGTAAAGTGGGTGATTTGTCGGAGGAGGCCTAATGGAGGCGTGCCTATGTTTTGTGCATATTCTATGATGCGTTTATGGTGGACAGCTTGGATAAGTTTAAAGTATATTTTGCTGAGTTCTCTAGTTTCTGGATCGGGTGGGTGGGTGAGTGCTGGAGCAATTGTGGGGTGTTGTGGAGGCCTGGTAGTATAACCATATGTGGGGGTTTGTAGCTGTAATGACATGAGTGGCTGTGGTGTGATGTTGGGTGTGGATGTGTGAGTGTGTGTGGGTGCAAGTGTATGTGTGTGTGAGTGTATGGAAGGAGGGGAGCCATTTTGAGCCCCGCTCCTGCATGCAGAAACCACAGGAAAGGATCTATACATTGTAATGTTTAAAATTCAAAGAGAAATGGAGGGCTCTTACCTGGGGTGGGTAGTTGTCCTTTTATAGGTTGAGGTCCTTGGATGTGGAGTGATGAAGGTAAGACACAGGTTCCTGGTTGGGAAGCCTATGTCACCGGCCTGGGTAGGCTTGATGGGGTAGTGGAGATGAGACACAGGTTCCTGGTTGGGAGGCCTGTGTCGCAGGCCTGAGTAGGCTTGAGGGTTGATGGTGGCGGTGTCAGTGGATCTAGATGAAGTTTTAGTTCCAGATGCTTGTAGGGTAGAGCTTGGTACAAGCAGAGTTAACAGGGGAAAAAAAAGGCACGGGAACAGAGTCTTTTCTGCCAGAGTTAGCTGGTAGAGCCCTCCATCAATAGTTTAAAAAGATACTTTATTTAATTTTAAAGTTTAAGAATCAATTAGGATAAAATTTTAAGAGCAAGTCAATTAAGAAACATTCTCCAAAGGAGGTGTAAAAGTTCCAGTGGAAACATACATACAGAAGCGGAGTCCCGACGTTTCGCAACTGGATGTTGCTTCTTCAGGGGATGGCTCAAAATGGCTCTGAGGTCTGTATAAGTATGTTTGTTGGGAGAGGGAGGTGAGTCCCTCCCCCAAGGGTGTGGGTGTGTGTGATTGGATGCAGGGGGTCAGGTGATGTAGGTACTGGAAGGGAAGGGGGAGTGAAAGGATCTGATTGGGTGGGGAGGATCAGGTGGTGTGGAGTTTTGGAGGGAAAAATGAGATCTGGATCTGGTGAATGGGTGGGGTTGGGTGAAACCTGGTCAGGTTGAAATGAGGGGGTGGTGTCAAACTGTTTAGCTCAACAGGTTAGTTGGAAGCACAGAAACAGTGACAGCAGGCAGGGGTGGGATCGAATCCAGACAGGGCACATTTTTGTGTTTGCTCCTGAGGGGTTGTGGTGTGTAGGAATGAATGTTTGTGGAAATAAAGCGTGTGGGTGTGTGTGTGTAGGAAGAAGAAAGCTCACTTGGCTGGGCCAGAAATTTATAGGTGGCTGGGTGGGTCAGGTTCCGGTGGGTCTTCATGTGGGGTGGTGAGGAGTGGTGGCTGCTGCAGGGTTGACTGTGGTCTTCAGGGAAGTGATTCAGGTGAGTTGAGTTGTTGAACAAGTGGCTACAGAGCAGCGGCACGGGCTGGGTTAGGGTTCGGGTTGGGGTTGGGGTTCTGGGTTATCTGAATAGATTTTCATTGCACAGGCCTGCTGCTCTGTAGAATCAATTGTCAACAGAGTTTGTCTGTGTGGGGTGAGTGATGGTGAATAAATGCAAACCAGATAAGACAATAAGGAAATCAAATTATGAAAAAATTAAAAGAGAAAATAAAGTAAGAAAAATAAAAATCAGAAGGTCCGAGGTGGGATTCGATCCTGGGTCCGCGTGGTGGCAGGCCAGGGTAGTAACCATTGGGCTATGGTGGGGACAAGTGTCATTTAGTGAGGGAAGGGGAAAGAAGCAGGATGAGTTGAAGGAAAAAAAAGGAGGGGGGGAAGAAAAAGAGAAGAGCAGGGAGCGGGGATCGAACCCAGGTCTGCTGCATGGTAGCCGGGAGTGTTATCCATTAGGCTATGGATTCTGTGGAAAGGAACTGGTTGGTTGTTGTGCATGAAGTTACAGGGTGAAAAAAAGATTAAAAAAAATAAAATTAAAAATAAGAAAAGAGAAAGAGAGGGGGGGGGGGGAAAGGGGAAATTAAAGAAATAAAATAAATAAAAATTAAAAAATAAAAGAAAAAGTAATTGTGAGGGATAAAGGTTGAGGTTAGGGGGAGGGGGTCAGGTTGGGGGGTAATAGGAGGGGGTAAGGTTAAATTTAGAATAGGGGTGAGGTTAGGGGGGTAAACTTGGAAGAGGGAGGGAGGTAGGGTTAAGGTTAGGGGGGGTGAGGTTCAGGGGTCAAGGAAAAGATGGGGGTGGGGGGTTAGGCTTGGGGAGGTGAGGGTTAAGGTTAGGGTAAAGGGTGGGGTTGGGGGTGGAAATGAAGGAGTAAGTTAATAGGGGGGGAATGGGTTAAGGTTAGGAAGGGGTGGGTCTAGGGTCAGATGGGAAAGGGGAAGGGGTGAAGGTTAGGTTTAGGGGAAGGGGAGGGGGGGGAGGTGAAATGAAATTCAACGAAAGGTAAAAGAAGGGAACAAAAGAGAGAATTATCTAAGACGGGGAAAAGGATGGTGGAGTGGTCGTGAAGGGAGGAAAGAGGGGAGGGGGGGAGGAAAAGAAGTTGAAAGGATGTGAGTGAGGAAGATGGAGAGGTTGGGGTGCCAAGTAGGGCATTGTCTAGTATGTGTGAGCTGGTATATGTGGAGGAAGGGGGTAGAGGGAGAGGGAGGGGTGTTGTGGTTGTCCGAGGAGAGGAGGCCGGACAGCTTACCTTCTTCTGGTGTTATAGAAGAGGAGGGCTCAGAACGGGTTATGTCATGGTTATGGTTAACCTTGTTCAACCCTTTCATCATGTTTGCCATGTTTCTGGCAGGTAGGTTTTTTGACCTTCAGTTGGCAGAGGCTGTCCGGCCTGTCTCTTTCGGGTCACCACTGCATCTGTGTGGGGGGAGAGAGAAAGAGTTATTTTTTTCTGGGTAGAAGTGATCAGAGTTGATGAGGTCTTGTCCAGGTTGAGTTGTGGGTCTTTCCGGGGTGGTGGAGCAGTGATGTGGTTGATAGGTGGAGGTTTGATAGGACCTCTACGGATTATTGCAGTCTTGGAGGGGCTGGTGAGGTTCTCTGTGGGTTTGTAGACGGGGAGGAATGGAGAGGGTGGAGTGGGGGTGGGTTTTACCTCGTACACTGTGTGTGTCGGTGTAGTCTGAGTTTCCGTTGAAATCCGTTGGGGTGTGGTCTGTGTCGTCCGATGGAGTAATCTTCTGACAGTGAGGTTGATGGAGTGGTTGGAGGGGTCTGGAAAAGTTGTTGGACTTCCTGTAAAGTTTCTGCTGTAAGTCTGGTCTTGTAGCGTTTCTGGCCCAGCCAGTGGCTATGTGCAGAGCTAAGCGTTGTGGTTGAAGGGGGATGTGTCTGTTGTGTCAATGATGTTAGAGTAATGTTCCTGTAGGATGGCTAGGATGTTAAGCATCCATTGATGAGTGGTGTCCTGTATTCTATTGCGTGTGTATGTTGAAGGTGAGGCTGGCTTGATGAAGTCTGTAAAGTGGGTGATTTGTCGGAGGAGGCCTAATGGAGGCGTGCCTATGTTTTGTGCATATTCTATGATGCGTTTATGGTGGACAGCTTGGATAGTTTTAAAGTATATTTTGCTGAGTTCTCTAGTTTCTGGATCGGGTGGGTGGGTGAGTGTGGAGCAATTGTGGGGTGTTGTGGAGGCCTGGTAGTATAACCATATGTGGGGGTTTGTAGCTGTAATGACATGAGTGGCTGTGGTGTGATGTTGGGTGTGGATGTGTGAGTGTGTGTGGGTGCAAGTGTATGGTGTGTGAGTGTATGGGAAGGAGGGGAGCCATTTTGAGCCCCGCTCCTGCATGCAGAAACCACAGGAAAGGATCTATACATTGTAATGTTTAGAATTCAAAGAGAAATGGAGGGCTCTTACCTGGGTTGGGTAGTTGTCCTTTTATAGGTTGAGGTCCTTGGATGTGGAGTGTGATGAAGGTAAGACACAGGTTCCTGGTTGGGAAGCCTATGTCACCGGCCTGGGTAGGCTTGATGGGGTAGTGGAGATGAGACACAGGTTCCTGGTTGGGAGGCCTGTGTCGCAGGCCTGAGTAGGCTTGAGGGTTGATGTGGGCGGTGTCAGTGGATCTAGATGAAGTTTTAGTTCCAGATGCTTGTAGGGTAGAGCTTGGTACAAGCAGAGTTAACAGGGGAAAAAAAGGCACGGGAACAGAGTCTTTTCTGCCAGAGTTAGCTGGTAGAGCCCTCCATCAATAGTTTAAAAAGATACTTTATTTAATTTAAAGTTTAAGAATCAATTAGGATAAAATTTTAAGAGCAAGTCATTAAGAAACATTCTCCAAAAGGAGGTGTAAAAGTTCCAGTGGAAACATACATACAGAAGCGGAGTTCCGACGTTTCGCAACTGGATGTTGCTTCTTCAGGGGATGGCTCAAAATGGCTCTGAGGTTGTTATAAGTATGTTTGTTGGGAGAGGGAGGTGAGTCCCCCCCCAAGGGTGTGGGTGTGTGTGATTGAGGATGCAGGGGGTCAGGTGATGTAGGTACTTGAAGGGAAGGGGGAGTGAAAGGATCTGATTGGGTGGGGAGGATCAGGTGGGTGTGGAGTTTTGGAGGGAAAATGAGTCTGGGATCTGATTGGTGAATGGGTGGGGTTGGGTGAAACCTGGTCAGGTTGAAATGAGGGGGTGGTGTCAAACTGTTTAGCTCAACAGGTTAGTTGGAAGCACAGAAACAGTGACAGCAGGCAGGGGTGGGATCGAATCCCAGACAGGGCACATTTTTGTGTTTGCTCCTGAGGGGTTGTGGTGTGTAGGAATGAATGTTTGTGGAAATAAAGCGTGTGGGTGTGTGTGTGTAGGAAGAAAGCTCACTTGGCTGGGCCAGAAATTTATAGGTGGCTGGGTGGGTCCAGGTTCCGGTGGGTCTTCATGTGGGGTGGTGAGGAAGGTGGTCCGGCTGCAGGGTTGACTGTGGTCTTCAGGGAAGTGATTCAGGTGAGTTGAGTTGTTGAACAAGTGGCTACAGAGCAGCGGCACGGGGGGTTAGGGTTCGGGTTGGGGTTGGGGTTCTGGGTTATCTGAATAGATTTTCATTGCACAGGCCTGCTGCTCTGTAGATCAATTGTCAACAGAGTTTGTCTGTGTGGGTGAGTGATGGTGAATAAATCAAACCAGATAAGACAATAAGGAAATCAAATTATGAAAAAAATTAAAAGAGAAAATAAAGTAAGAAAAATAAAAATCAGAAGGTCCGAGGTGGGATTCGATCCTGGGTCCGCGTGTGGTGGCAGGCCAAGGTAGTAACCATTGGGCTATGGTGGGGACAAGTGTCATTTAGTGAGGGAAGGGGAAAGAAGCAGGATGAGTTGAAGGAAAAAAAAGGAGGGGGGGAAGAAAAAGAGAAGAGCAGGGAGCGGGGATCGAACCCAGGTCTGCTATGCATGGTAGCCGGGAGTGTTATCCATTAGGCTAGGATTCTGTGGAAAGGAACTGGTTGGTTGTTGTGCATGAAGTTACAGGGTGAAAAAAAGATTAAAAAAAATAAAATTAAAAATAAGAAAAGAGAAAGAGAGGGGGGGGGGGGGAAAGGGGAAATTAAAGAAATAAAATAAATAAAAATTAAAAAATAAAAGAAAAAGTAATTGTGAGCGATAAAGGTTGAGGTTAGGGGAGGGGGTCAGGTTGGGGGGTAATAGGAGGTGGGTAAGGTTAAATTTAGAATAGGGGTGAGGTTAGGGGGGTAAACTTGGAAGAGGGAGGGAGGTAGGGTTAAGGTTAGG